>JAMXBD010002977.1:0-148748 GCA_024138025.1 Combretum micranthum
TTCGACTTCGACTATAAATTGAATCCATTCATGTCACGATGGGTTGGAGCATTCGCATTGTTGGTTAATCGTGATCCATAAAACGACTTGTTGGTTAATCGTGATCCATAAAACGACTTGTTGGTTAATCGTGATCCATAAAACTAATATTATTAGTTGACGTGAGCTTAAACGGCGTCGTACCAGGATTCGTTAATCTGCTAACCCAGGATGGAGGGCGCAAGTCCATCCACATATGATTTCCGGATGGTCATATGTTTGATGATCACATTTGTTTGATGCATACACTTGCCTGAATAATTACTTGTTTGACTGGATTATGTTAAATTGCGTTATGGAAGTATTGCTCACTAAGCTAGTTAGCTTATGCCCCCACAGTTTCTATCTTTTGCAGCACGACTTTATATGGCTTAGGCCAAGACTGGCTACAGCGCAGGTACCGGAGATAGGAGTTTCCCGTAGAAGTTTAATTCATTCTTTTTGTATAGACTTCCATTGGAAACTAAGGACTCTGGATGACTGTAATAGACTGTTATTCTTTTGCGGGGGAATGCCCCTTAGATTTTGTAAACTTTAACATTATGCGTTTTGATTTATTATCTATGGCTAATGAATGCCTCGTTAAACTGTTTAACTCCATATGTTGAAGTATTCTATTGTCGTAAAAGAACGCTTTACATCTACTTAAGACTTCCGAAGGCCCCGGGTAGGGAACTCGAGAGTCTTACTTAGTATGTGGTAGGCTGTTACGTTTAGGATACCCTACGGGGCGTGACATGCAAGATCTTTACTTTACATGCATGAACAAGATGAGATCTTAACATAAACACATCTAAACATTAGATCCATATCTTGTGATGGCTTGATATTCTTGTTCATGTGTTTTCATGTCCCTAGCAAGAGCATCATGGGGGTTAAATAAGAAAACACACAAGATATAGTCTTGCCATTACAAGATCTAGGAAGAACAAGACCTAAAATCAACATACCAAAGGAGTCTTGAGATGCAAAAGAGAAGAAAACAAGTTGAAGTTGTGAGAGGGGAGGGAAGGAAGCTTACGGCAATAATGGGGGAGGAAGGAGAGAGTTTTTCTCTTTTTCAAAAATTAAAACTAGAAGAAATGAAGAGAGAGAGGAAAAATGTATATATATGAAGTGAATTAGGGTTTACATAATTAAAATGGAGTAAAAATAAATAAATTGAGAGGGAAACAAGCGGGGGGGGGGGGGGGGGGGCGGCGTCGACCACTCCTTTGTGTGTGTGTGTGTGTGTTTGAAATTTCAATATTTGTAATTTAGTTAATTAAAATGTAATAAATGTGATAATTGTTTAAGAGACAAAATTTCTTGGAAAAGAAAATTGAAATGAGTAGTTGTAAGGATGTAAGAATAGGGTATGGGTAGTGTGTAGTGTAGATTATACTTGTGAATAGTAGACAAGACATCCACTTTTCCGGTTGTTCCGAAAACACGGGAAAAGCTATAACTGTAATTTTTATAGCTCGGAAAATTACGAACTTGATATTTTTGGAATCCTTATAAAATTACGGTTCTAATGAACATTCCGGAATATTTTTCTAAATCTGTGGTTCGGGGCATGCTTTTCCGTAATTGAGCTCGAGAAGGCTCGGAATTGAAAATTTCCAGAATTTAAAACTTTCAAAAGTTTGAAATGTACTTTAAAACAAGAATTCAACTTCATTTACTTAATAAAATTTCTTTTATTATGAAACCGAAGGAAAGCCGGATTTAAGGTTCCTAGGCTTCTCTCACTGAACTCAACCTGAATCGGATTAGGGTTTCGCTTCCAACTCCCGGGGTTTCCTAGCTACTGAGAATATCGGGGTTTACATACCCCTTGGGGCGTGGCACCATCAAATCAAAAGTTTATGCTTCCAAGGCCTGAAAAAGACAAAGAAATGAAAAAAAAAAAAAAAAACTAAAAGAAGAAAGAAGTTAAACTATCCTATAATCTATCAAGCTAAGGGATGCAAAGTAATATGGGACGTGCGTGTGATGTGAAAGTAAGTGAGAGCAATGAAATATAAGGGTGCATGGTAGGGGAAAAATGAGGAGTCAAAGAAAAGGGAGAAGGTGAGCTTTTATACATGGGCAATTCTCTTCCCCACCCCCCTTGCATAAACCCGTAGATCTTATGATAGCTTTACGAGTAATTCTTAGAACCCATAGTCAAACTGAAACCCTAACGTCAACCTAGACCTACATTAAGTTGTAGAGTATCTAGATTTGGCAAGACCATGCTTGAAACCCTAAAATAGTAAAAATGAGATAACCTTGTATTATAGAGCGAAATAATGTCTTATAACCTAAAAAGATTAGATTCACCAAAAATTCATTCGTTTCGAACTTGAACAAAACCCATTTCTAAAATCAGGGTCTCGACACACAAATTGATGAAATATTCTAACACTCAATTTAGACTTATATTATGATAAGTAATTGTAAAAATATTAGTTACAATTTTTTTTGCTTCTAAGATCATTAGATATTGCTCATTTACATGTATTTTTCTTACCATCAGTAATTAATTTGTCTTGTTTACTATTCAATTACTATTTACTACCATTCATTACTATTCCAGTATCTCTACATTTCTTACTACCTATTCTTTCATCTTTTATACATCTATTTTTATATTTTCTTTTCCAATATTACTTTATACATTACTTATTTTATACATTACTTACTTTTATTTACAAAAATCAATATATAATCATCTCTCTTCCCTCTATTACATACAACTGACGCTCTCTCTCTCTCTCTCTCTCTCTACCTCTCTACTATCTATTATTTTCTTTTTCATTTAATTCTATTCACACAAATTTCCATCCCAAAATGGTATAAATACCCCCTCATTTGTTCATTCTTTACACACATCTTTTAAATACTAACAAAACTCTTACAAAATTTCTCCACAATTCTCTCCCTCTCCTCTCATTCACACCACAACCACACACACATACACCCATTTGTGATCTCAATTTTTTTTTTCATCCATCTTCCATCTTCCATTTTAGGTAAAACACTAAAACCCCCTCTTTAGTATGTTAACACAACATGAACAATATGTATATCATGATTTCAAATAAAATCATGAGCTTATGCTAGGGAATAAAATTATAGAAACAACATATTGTTCATGTCTTGTTTAACTCCATGTTGAATTTATGTTTATGTTGTATTCTTGATCCTAACATAACTTTCTATATGTTAGCACGTATAAGTATATGTATATATATTTTAGAGACTAAAGCTCACTAATCTAACATCTTATTAATACTCTTTTTTCATTTCTTATTATTTATTCCTTACAAATAAATAAGACTAGTCAAAATTCTAGTCTTTACACTTGTCCTTTATCAAGTCAAAATAAATATGGGACTGTCCATTTCAAAGTCCCAAAAGCCATGAATATAATCTAAGACTCCATGTTTTTCTTATTTTGCTTTATTCATGAGATTGAAAATATTCAAGTCTCGGGAGCCTTGATAAAATCTAAGACTCCCATAATTATTTCTTGATATTCTTTTTTTTTATTTATGGTACTTGTCCATTTTTAAGTCTCGAAAAGCCTTGAAGTTATGCTTTTCTTATTTTTATGTTGACTGGAATTTACTCAAGTCCTGGGAAGTCTTGATGACAAGCTAAGACGTCCATATCTTATTTTCAATATTTGCTCATTTGATTTTCTACCTTTAATTTCCACAGGAATCTGTGCCAATAATTTATCTCTTAACATAACTACTATATTCAAGTGCATGCATGGTCATAAAGAGATGTTGTTGTGTTAGTAAATTTTTTGAATATTGATCATTTCTTATTTTATAAAATGAAACATAATTTTCAACACTTAAGGAAAAATTTTCATTAAGATTACGAATAGTTATTCAACTACACTTTCTTCAAAATGTTAAAATAAACTTATCATATATTTCATTAGTTATTAATTTTTTACTATGCAAAATTTCCTTAAAATTCAATTTATAAGGCATATATCAATATTTTGCTAAAAACTAAGAACAAATCAACTTTTCCACATGACAAACTTAAAATCATTTTATTAGTTCAAATCAACTTAGAATAAAACCAGTACACAACATAAAGAATCAAGTTTTGGAAAATAAATTTATCTTCATGAAGTTAAGTGAATGTAAAAAATTTAATAATTAGATATTTCACTTACGACAAACCAAAAACTATAGTTTCTTTCAACAATTCGAAGGGGGTTTCTCTATAAGCTTAACTTTTTGAACTTATAAAATAAATTTTTTTATTAAAAAAAATCACTTTTAAGACAACATCATTAGAATCAGCATATAATATGAGTTAATATCAATATTAAATGATTTTCAACTATATAAGTACTTTTGTGCTTGCTATAGGATATTTAAGTGGTGTAAAACTTGGAAAAAAACAAAAATTGGAGGCTAGAATTTGTAGGACGAATCTGTACCACCCTTTTTCAAAACCCTAATGGCATTAAATATTAAAAATGACCTTAGATATAAATAGATCTATCCAAGTAGGTAGAGACCAATTATTAATATGCAAAATTTTGAGTTAAAATGAGCAAGTTATGACAGTTTTAAGTTGGAATTCCTGCAACTGAGAAAATTATGTAAATAGTGAAATAGAACTAGAAAATTTAAGTTGAACTTCCATGGAATACTCATTCCGAGAATTTCTTTTGTCTAGGTAACGAGAAGGTTGAAGTTCCATACCTCAAGGATTGCTATGATTAAAGATTTTGCAAGAAATGGCCAAGTGAGTTTACTTCCTTAATTTTTGTACTTATGGTTGTACTTATAGCTTAGAGGCATCAGAGTTGGGAAAAGATAAAAATGGAATGTGCATGTGAATTACAATACTTGTTGAAATTATATTAAGCATATCGAAACTTGAATTATTGGTAATTTAATTATTGTTCTACTACCATATTAAAGTGTTTGTGAATATCTCTATGATCGCCTTTAAAAATACCTTATTCATATGTTAAGAATAAATTAACAAATTGATTCATACATATCATGAAGTAGGTTGCAATACATTCGCTATTATACCATTGGTGGGACAAAAGTATAGTTATGGTGGTTGGTAGGAGCCTGTCAATCTACAAGTGGTGTGTAGTAGCCTATAAGATCTATGAGTTTTAATGGCGAGTAGTACCTGAAAGATCTACAAAACATATTCGCAAACTATGGTTGTATGGGCCTAAAACACCTAATCAAGAATGGAGGGCATAAATCCATTCAAACATATGATTTCTAGTTGATCATATGTATTGCTTGTTCATGTGGCTTATTGCATTTCGTATACTTGTTTAAATAATTTGTTTGATTCCCTTGAACGGGTACGTCAATTCGGGAATATTTCTCACTAAGCAATTTAAGCTTACACCCCTTTAGATAATTGTTGCAGCTTACCTATCTTTGGCTGAAGCCAAGAGGATATTTCTCTCATGTACTGATCTTTTGGTTTAAGGAGCTTTTGGAAGAAGTCCATGGTGTGATGTTAGGCATCAGAAGCACATCAGGGGCACAATTTGTACCCCAACTTCTACTCAGCCATGCTTGGGGCCAAGCAAAGATCGGTAGCTACTTGAGGCTCCATCCTTGTCATCTACATAGTCATGCTTGGGGCCATGTAGATATCTAAATCTACTTTTTGGCTTCATCGTTCTTGAATCTGTTAATGTACACTGCCCCAAGCATGGCCATGCTTAGGAACAGTATTGAAAATAGTAAGGGATAAATTGAAAGTGAGGCACATTAAGTAAAATTTCCTAACTGTATTTCAATTTGTCTACACTTGCATAAGAAAAATTGCAAGTTTCTACCATGATTTCAATTCTTCGTATGTCCAATACAGTTAAAAAAAGAGCTATACCTTAACTCATTCACTTAAAAAATTGAAGAGTACCAATTTGTGCTTATTAGTCATGTTTCCTCATACTTAGAATTGAACTCTTACCTCATCAAGAAAGTTCAAAAAAACCCTAAACCTGCAATTTCGACATAAAAATTGACTTAGGATAGTGAAGACGAAAAGAATTTAACTTACCAAAGTTAGTCATAGGTTACCTTTCAAGAAGCACACTCTTTTAACGTCATTGGCTTGGCATCCTTTACTTTATTTAAAATCAAGGAGGGCCAAATCGAAGGTTCTTGGAACTATCCGCCTTAAACTTTAATTTGTCATAGGGGTTCTCGTCAACTTTCTTGACCCAGCTTCCACATTGCACACATATGATAGCCTCCAATTAGGCTAAGGTATTCAAATCTACAAAATTTACAACATTATCTTTCCCTTCCTTCTATGGACGCCATGAATTGCGAGACATCCTTGTATTTAGTTTCAACTAATGGTGCATATCAGGTGGTTTAACATCATCACCTAAATACCTGTTGTCGCTGTCACTTTTCACTAGATCACCTACATTTGAACTTTAAAAGATTTTCTCCTAAAAACTTGTTGCTTCTTTCTGTGGTGACCAAGACTTACAAGACGTATTTACACTTAGGTTCATCATTAGATTTATATCAGGTGATTCATCAGCACTTCCTAATTGATGGTCACTACTATAGTTCATTAGATGATTAGCTACATCTGAACTCCTTAAAAGTTTCTCCTCAGAACTTTCTTTTTACATCCTTACAAGCATTTCCTCATCTCTAACTTGAAGTACTAATTTACCTCCTTCTCCATTGATGAATGCTTTGGCTGTAGCAAGGAGTGGTCTGTCAAGAATCAAAGGTGCATCCCCATCTTCATCCGTGAACATGACTACAAAATCAACAGGATATGTGTAGTTTCCTACCTTCACCAAGACATTCTTAATGATTCCCTTAGGGATTTTCATAGATTGGTCAGCAAGTTGCAAACTCATTCGAGTCGGTTTAGATTCTGAAAGACTCAACTTCTTGAAGAAGGAATAAGGCATCAAATTTATATGTACCCCTAAGTCCACCAAGGCCTTATCTACTATAAAATCATCAACCACAAAAAGGATTGTAAAACTACTTAGATCCTTTAACTTTGGAGGAAGCTTGTTCTGAATGATTGATGAGCAATTGGCTCTAACTTCTACTGTAGCTACATTCTACAACTTTTACTTTTTCAATAGAAGCTCCTTAAGGAACTTAACATACTTTGGCATCTACAAAAGTGCCTCAACAAAAGGGATGTTTATGTGTAAATGCTTGAATGGATTAAGAAATTTCCCAAATTGTTACTTATCCCTATTTTATTAAGGTGAATTGGATATGGGATCCGTGCACATACTCTTTCATGACAAGTGGTGATCTCTTTTCATGTCCTTTCTTCTTAGACTCAACCTTCTTTTTTGCGGAAATGAGACTCGCTTCCTTCTTAATCCCCTTCTTAAGTTCAAATTGCAGCTCCTTCCCACTCCTCAAGTATATGGCATTCACATGATCCCTTGGATTAGGCTCGTGTTACTAGGAATGGAGCTCAGTTGTCTCTCAGACATCATCTTAGCCAATTGGCCAGTTTATTTCTCAAGTTTATGTATAGAAACCTCTTGATTCTGATGTCCTCCTCAAAACTTTAGATGAACTAGGTCATCAATTCTTCTATATTATACTTCTTGTCTTGCTGCGAAGGGGGATTAAAGGACTGTGGCATATGTTGATACAGAATTTATGATTTTTGGAAACCAGATGGAAAATTTAATCTATGCACCTTCTGAATGCCATAGGAGAAATTAGGGTGATTTCTCTAGCCCGGATTATATGTGCTAATATAAGGATTGTTCTGTTATTTGTTCTGATTGCCCAAGTAGTCTACCTATTGAGTCTACTCTTGATAGAAACTATTGTCACTCAGCTCTCCATACTAGAATGATGGTGATTGTGGAATCTTGATGCTCATAATTGCTTGCTCAGTGCATATATTTTGGCAACCAAAGTAGTCATCAAATCTACTTTATACAACCCTGTAACTCTTTGCTTGCCTCTGTTATTACCCCACCGATAATTGCTCTTCACTATATCCTCAAATAGCTTCAAGGATTCTTCTAAGGTCTTAGAGTTAAGTGTGTCACCAGCTGTAGCATCAACTAACTAGTAAGTGGCTAGATTGAGACCATTGTAAAAGGTTGAACCTGCATCCATGGAGGCAATTAGTGATGTGAGCATCTCCTCAAAAACTCTTTCCACCTTTGTCAAGCATTGTATAAAGTCTCAGCATCTTGCTACATGAAGGATGAAATATCATTTTAGAGCTTAGCTATCTTGCAAGGGGGAAAGTAGTTATCTAAAAACTTCTTTATCGTGTCATCCTATGTGGAGAGAAGTCAAGGACCCAAAGATTGAATTCAATTTTTAGCTTTCCCTCTTAGTGAAAAGGGGAATCGTCTTGTACATATTACTTCATCTACCCCTTTGTTCTTGAAGGTCTCACATATTTCCAAGAAAGTTTGAATATGAGCATAGGGGTCCTTTTTGGTAACCCATCAAATTGCAGTATTACTACAATAAATGAATCACCATACCCTTGACTTCAAAATTGTTAGGCCTATTAGGAGGCTTTACAATAGTTGGGTCTGTGCCATCAAGTGTAGGTCTCGCATAATATAGATTGGTCTTAGGTTGTTCCTCTTCCATATTTTCTTTCTAATTTTCCTCCTCTTTGTCATGCTTTAGATTCTCTAAATTTAATGGTCTTGCAAATGTCTCTCTCAGTCTTATGTGAAAAGTTCTCTCGATCTTAAGGTCTAGACCAAAAAGTTCAATTGGAGGATTTCGTATCATTCACTGTACAACAAACAATTGGAGTTTAAATTATTCAGAGAATAACAAGAAGGGAAAGAAATAAAACAAATAAAAAATGACTAAAGTAGTATATATTCAAGTTTTTCCTAATATTGCCTTGTGAGATACCCAGCAACGAAACCAAAACTTGATGCACGCATGCTAATCGTATCAAATTATAAATTTATAAACCCAATGAAATCTAACGATCGAGCTAGGAAAGTGTAGCTATCTAATGTAATATAGATTTTAGTAGATGTCATCCTTAGGGATTTTGAAAACAAGTACGAGTGTTACCTATTCTCTACTATTTAGCCTAATTCTTAAAGTGAAATCTATGAATTTAACTACTGATTAACTATTCTAACAAATCCTAAGTTCAATTATGTATGCTTTCACGAGATGTATTCAATCATAAAACATATCCCTCGTGGTAATCCACCCTAAACCCTAAATTTCTTATGATAATGGATTGATTAATGAATTATTTATTCTTTGCACTGCAAGATCTCTCAAGTAAATCAATTACTCCATCGAGTTAATTAATTCCTAACTTTACATGAGATAATAGAGACCTCTCCCTCACTAACGCCACATAAGATCGCATAAAAGTTCGTAATCCTTATAGTAAAACTTAAATCTTTATGCAGAAAATCAAAGTCTCTCTACCTCTAGGTGAAATATGCAATTTCTCTATTCATAAGTACTATCTTATTAGATGAAACCTCTTTCTATCTAATAAGAATGAAACATGCAATTTATTTTATGCATAAATTAATCATAAGGCAATAAAATCCATGAATAGATACAAATGCATAAACTTTTCATTAATCAAAAGGCAATTCAGTCATATGGTTTAGGGTTTCACAAGATGCAGAGTATAAAGATCTACACCTCCATGTAGTTTATAATAAGAGTAAGAATTCTAGAGGAAATAGAAGTAATCATGATATAACAATAAAACCCTTATAGATGTCTTGTGATCTCCAATGATACTCAAGCAATTCCATTCCTAAAGTTCGTCGTTTTTCTCTCCTAAGGCTTGGAAAAACTGCCTAATCTTTTTAAAATATGAAAACAATGCGACTATTTATAATTTAAGGTGAAAACATGGTTGCACAACCTGAGCTGCACGGCCTAGTTTGCATGGGTATGCCCGGGGAGGGTTGAAATTTTGTTCCACCGACATTGAAACTTTACAGTATGCACGACCTAGTCTACACGACTATTCAAAAGGCAGGGTAGAAATCAGAAGCTTTGTTTTTGCATTTTTCTCCTCTTCCTTAGCTTCTACGTGGTCGTACTTGAGCAATGGCACAAATTTACTTGCTCTCTAGTTTGTTCCCTACTTGTGCTAAAGGAGGAACTAAAATTTGAAAGCCTATTGACTTGTTCTCTACCTTTAGCATGGCCATGCATAAGGTAGTGCATATGCAAAATTTAGCTCCTGACCAAAATTTGTCAAATTTTCCTTAATTCCACTTGAATCAACTTAAAATCTTCCAATCATGCTTTTAAAGCCATGAAATGAATATTTCATAAATGAGTATCATTTTCTTAATTAAATCACAAGAAACACATTATAAGAAAACTAGTTTTAGTGACATAAAGTTAGGGATAGAAAGTAAATTTTTGTCACAAAAATCATCACCATTGATTCTATTTATAGAGATACAACATCTTTTACTAATTTTCCATAGTGGAATTTTTATCTTTAAAGGTTAATTGTCTTGTAGTGATATGATATTTTTTTTTTAATATTTCTAATAGTATTCATATGTTGATTCTTAAAATGTTGCAATTCCATTATTTATAAGTAGGATATTATATGAATGTAAATTTATTGTTGTTTAAAGGTTCATGTTGCAAATTATTTGAAAATCGTTAATTAAACTTAAAGTTATATATTAAAAATCATCATTTTGGTCGGGTAAACTTCTCCATTTTTCTATTTTTTTTATTTTTGAAAATAAATATCATTGATGGTTCATTTTGACTGAGTCTACAAGTCTAAGTGCATCCCAATAAGATTATTCAATTGGAAGGAAAAATCAATTTAAATCTTCTACTCAGAAATTAAGACTATTAGTCATTTCAAACATGTGACAATTGTCACGCCCCGAGGGTACTCTAGTAGTAGCATGCAATCCACACACGTATACTACTACCAAATATACCTTTAGAGATGACATATTTTTAAACAAATAGGATCTTTTAATTACATTGATAAGAAATGACAAATACATGTAAGTCACAATTTAATAAATAACTGGTATCACAGATCTTGAATAATAGTATTACTGATCATATTCCTATCTCATAATTCTCTAAGTATATAAACTGATATTTCAAATACTAATTAATTTATAACTAGGAAATAAAATAAACAACTTATCTTGAATATCCCAAATTCTCCCAGTTTATAAATCTTATTGGAGTCATGCTCTTGAAAGTACCGAGCTAAGGTCATAGAATAAGCTTGAAAGATCTTTAGGAATGTAAGTGAAACCACTAGCTTAGTGAATAACCATATATATTACACATCAAGCAAGTTCATTAACAATCATATATAATACAATAATCAAACAATACTCAAAATACAAGTCTAGAAGATTTAGAATCCAAACAAGTAAGAGATTTATGCCCTCTCATCAGGGTTGAGGTATAATTACATAATGACTCGCATGCCCAGGAGAAACTAAGTATAAGGAAAATCAACAATTTCTCGTTTTTGATTATCACTTTAATTAAAGGGTATTTTAACTGACCATTTCTAGACCCAATCCTTAGAAACTCCCTATGTGTAAGTAATTTCAATGCGATATCACAGGCGGCATCTTTTGTTGCCACTTATATCTCATGGAACCGATGGAACAAAGATAATCTTGAATATAACCAACAGTTTTAGAAAGACCAAGTGTGAACAAAGAACCGAAATACTAATACGTAGTAAGCTATCACACTTTTAAAATATGCAATAATACAATTCGTGTAATGCATGATTGTTTTAATTATAAAGCCAATAATTCTTAATCAGGCTTAAGGTGATCATACATTACACACAAACATATATCATGGCTTTCTTAAGTCATCAGACAATTTGTATTATCATTTTTATTATCTCAGTTTGTCAACACAAATAAATAACTCATATCACATACTCAATAGATTTCCACATCAACCATTTTATTATCTTTGCATTACATATGCCACTAGTTACAAACACAAACAATGTAATATATCTTAGTTACTCACCTACTCATGATGATCAGTCGTAATAATATTCAGAAAAATACATGAATTGATCAGTATCATCTATTGGAAGAATAAATATTCACTAATCAGATATATATGTATAAATAAATCTTATTGGTTGTCTAAGTGTCATAAAACCAGTTTTTATCTTTTCTAAATCTATGTTATCTTTTCTAAGTTATTATTTACCGATAATTAACAGTTTTAAAATATATTATTTTTATCGAGTAATTATAGAGTTCGTATTCAATAATTTAGGATTTTATTATCATCATCGTTATTATTTTTATATTTTTTTTTTAGTTTGGTCACCTTATGGTAATTGATATTTATTTTTTATCATTTATTTTCATTGCGTTTCTCTTGATCTCATTTCATGTTATTATGTGTTATCTATGGGAATTACATTATTCTTAATTATAACTTATTCTTATCTTTCAATCTTATATATTTACTTATATAGAATAATTATTGGACAATTATCAAAATCCAATCTTCTTGTTTAATATAACAAAAGTGTTTCTTATTTGTAACGGTTATCAAAGTTTAACACTCATCAAATATTTAACCATACTATTCTTAAAACATTTATATTTATTTATTAAATTTTATCTTCTATTTTATTTCCCTCTTTATATATATATATATATAATAAGTTACAAACGAAATGAATTTCGTCTAAGGAAAAATTTTGCATGTACGCCGGCATTAAACCTTAGACTATCGGCCTTCATGCAATTTTTACATATCATTGTTCAGTGTAAGCTGGCTCAAAGGCTGCCAGCTTATCCATGTATGCTGCTGGCCTTTGAAATGTATGTCGTTAGCATTCATATAATTTTACACGTAACAAAAATTTTATGTAGAGTCGTTCTAATGTAAGCTAGCTCGAAGGCCGTCAGCTTACCCATTTATGTCGCTGGCTTTGCCATGTATGGCGTCGACGTATAGCCAGTGTACGCACTGTTCATCATCTTCTTTGTTTTTCTCCAGTTCGTATGTCATTTTCATTATACCATACATGTATTATACTAGTGTTTTAGCTGTTTTTGAGTGTTTTTTCATGATCCTCAACTATTGTTAATGATATATGAATACATATAACATCTTATAATCCTCATAATATATGATTTCCTAACTTCTATACATATAATAATGCATAAATGGAGTTTTAGAGTTAGACATTATCTTGTTTGGAGCTGTTATGGAGATATTTAACCCTCCCTCAGACTTGATACGAACCTAAATTAATAAGAATATTGTTTAAGCTATTGTCTAATACATAAACTAACTTGAAACGAATTTTACTTACCTTGTTGTTGGTTTCCTAAGCTTATGTTTATGTCTTATTGAGGCTTGTCTAAAGGGAGCTATGTTTGTGTGTTTTGTGCTGTGATTTTGGATTGTTTTTGGTGTGTTTTAATAGTTTTGTTTGTAACTAAATAATGGTAGCATATATAGGCAAAGGAGTTGCTCCCTTTCTTCTAGAAATTTTCGGTCGAATGCAAGTTGCTTCTTGCTTTATTTGCTGCAATTAATAAGATGCTTAATGTAAGCTCTTGGTTTTTAGAAGTAATCCTACGCCTTAACCCTAACCGAGAAGTCAACCGGAAACCTTAAGTTAACGGATCTCAAGTTTGACCCTACAGTTTAGATATGAAAATTACATGTTCGTAAATCGAGAAATAAAAAATTTAGTAAAGTGTGTAAAATAGTTCTAATAATATTTGATTTCTTAAAAATATCAGATTGGTTTATTTTCGGCTTATTTGAACCCGATTGGATACTGTTTTGGAAAGCGTCTGGGGCTCGAAAATTAAAAATATATCTTTAATATTTTTAGACTCGTATTTTCATAAGGATTTCAAAAATATCGAGTTCATAATTTTTCGGAATCTAAAAATATCAGTTATAGCTTATATAAGCATATTTTGGCCGTACCGGTAACATATTTGTTGAAATACTAAAATAATTCAATTAATTATTAATTTTAATTATGAAAATTCTGCCACTTATTTAAAAATATTTTTCTTAATTTTATTTTATATATTTTCCTAATAAAAAGCACTTTTTCAACCATACTTCAAGTACACTTCAATTGTCACTTCTACACATTATTCAAGCTTTCTTTCACTCATTCTACACTCATTTCAATGTATGGCAGCTGACCATACTCATCAAAACAGCCACTTTTCCTTATTTTTTTTATTTATTTAATGAATTAAAGCCTCATTTAGTTAGCACATTAAGTACAACAAGTTACACTTTCAAAAAAATTAAGTTACAAATTGTCTACATCTCTCTTTCCTCCTTGCATTCACGTGAACTCCCCATTTCTGCCCTTGTTTATTTTTTTTTTTTTTCATTTATTACACACTCATTTAATACACCCTCTCTATTAAATGCATTTCATTTACACACTTTCTCTTTTTGAAAACCCTACCTCTTTTCCTCTCTTTATTCTTCTCTTTCCCTTGTTCTTGCACAAGAATAGAAGCTGCCCCCATTTCATTTATTGCTTCCACACTCTTCTTGAAGATCTTTGAGTAAATCTTTCTTCTTAAGCTTCCATAGACACTATAGGTTGATTATATGGAGGTTTCATGCATCAAAGGACTCTCCATAATGCCTAAAGGCTAGAGATGATGATGCCAAAACTTTGAAACACTCCTCTGTTGATGATTTATAATATTATTGCTATATTTGTTGTCTTTAAGACTTTATTATCTTCATATTTTTATTATACTTGTAGATCTAATTTTTATGAAGCTTTGGTTATGTTTATGTTTAGATCTAGAGGTTTAGAGCTTACTACCATGTATTTCTTTTATATTCATGTTCATATTATGTGTAGATCTTAGATTTGAACTTGAATAAAAATAGTGAAATTCGTATCTTGACAAAACCTATATTTAAAAACCCTCTTCCAAGTCTCAAAATGGGAGTTTTAGTTGAGAAAATGAAGGTTTAATGAATATATATCAAGACTTCTCTTTACAAGAATCAAAGGTGATTTTCAAAAGTTATTTTCAAAATAAAAATATCATTTTCGGATTTTGGCCAAGACATGGTTTAAAAACATGTTTTACAACTCAAAAATGAAGATTTTATTTGAGAAATGGAAGGCTCTTAAGATAGAATATGTAAAGGATGATTTTTCATGAGTCTTGATGGATTTTATCAAGAGATATGTTCAAAAACAATTTTTGAAAATTCGGATCTAAGCCAAGACCCATTTTTAGAACCTATTATCTAACCCCAAAATGAAGATTTAGACAAAAATATAAAGGGCTCTTGGTATAGATATTCTAAGGATTGGATTTTCATAAGTTTAGATGAGTTTTCCTAAAAGATATTTCTAAAATAGAGAGTTTTGTGAAAGACAAGTCTAGGTCTTATTTTCATTCTAAAACTCAAGAAGGAAATTCGGATTTTGGAAGAGATGAATTTTGAAAACCTTATTTTAGACTTCAAAACAAGAGTTTTATGTGGAAAATGGAATGCTTTGATAATAGGTGACATAAGAAAATTATTTTCATTGAGTCATGTTAGTTTTAGCAAAGGATTTTTCTCAAAACAAGAAAATGAGTTTCAACTCAAAATCTTGGTTTTTACAAAAGTAGATTCTTAGAATTTTCATTTGGATGATATCTTGATGATCATATAAGTATTTAATTCTTTATCTTTGGCTAGGAGTTCTCTTTACAAGTGTAGAACCAATATAAGATGATCTAAAAAGATTAAATGGAACAAAAGTAACAATTTCAAGAACTCAAAACTGGAAATTCGTAACCCTGCTGTACAGTGGTTTTTCGACCCTCAAACGACCTTGTATGTTTGATTTAACTTAGGAAATGGATAGATCTTTCGAAGTAGATAGAAATCGATATATAATATGCACAATTCCGAGTTAAATTGAGTTAGATATGACCATTTTAAGTTAGGACTTCATCTTAGACGAAAATTGACGAACTTAGTAAATAGAATTGTTAAGTTTATTAGAATTTTATGAGAAATACTCATTGAGGGTATTCCTTGTACTTAGGTGATTTGGAGGACGGATTTCCACTCCCCGAGGACTACTACGACTAGTGGATTTCTCTCCATGGCCGAGTGAGTTCATTTCTTAAATAGTTGTGCTCATGTATGTGCTTGTAATCGTAGTGGCATTAGAATTAGGAAAAGATAAAACTATGATGAGTTGTGATTTAATCTTGGTTGAATGAATAATAAGTATATCGAGACGAGACTTGTTGTAAATATCATTGTGTGAGCTAGTATAGACTTGGATTGTCTGAAATTCTCGATGATCGCATTTAATCTACATAATTAACATGCCACGATTATGAATAAATTGTACATGCATATCACGTAGTGAGTCACATTGCATTAGCTAATATACTTTGGTGGGACAAAAGTATATTAGCGGAAGGCGAGGGGCCTATGTTAACATTAAGGATGTGAGATCGCTTAAGTTAACGGATGTGGAGTAGGCACATAAAACTACAACAATAAAAAACAGAGGTTGTATAACTAAGAGAAAGAGATCGGGATGATGGTTGCATGACTTATGGACCACCCCACTCAAAATTGGAATTTATGGTTGCATGTTTTGGACCATCCTAACCCCGAATGGAGGGCGTAAATCCATTCACATATGGCTCCCGAAAGTCATATGCTTGTATGATCATTTGCTTGTGCATTTCATATGGCTGCTAATAACTTATCTGTTATATACTGTTGTTGAGTATTAAATATTTGGGAATGAATCTCACTAAGCTGTTAGCTTACACCCCGATAGTTTTGTTGTGGTGTTCCTATTTTTGGTTGTTCCGAGAGAAACTTTTCACAGGGTTATCTTTTGGATGAAGGAGCTTTTGAAGAAGTCGGGACCTAGCTAGAGGCGTGGACTTCTAGGAAAATCTCTTGAACATAAACCCTAACGTTTGTAATATGGTTTTAGACTGAATAGACTTCTGTTATTATTTTGGCGGGGGTATGCCCCTTGACTTCTGTAAAGACTTAACTTATTTACTTTGTTGTGATTTCTATTCTTAATGCTATTGTATGCCTTCTTAAACTATTCGATTCAAAGTGTGATCCTAAAAGTTGTGCAAGTACACCTTACACCCGGTATGTAAACTTATGGATGACTAAGGTGTCATACTTAAGTTTAAATATCGAGTGTAGTGGACTGTCGCGTTTTGGGTACCTTTGAGGTGTGACACTTAATTTGGAAAATTTTGATTGGCTAAATCTTAGTAAATTTGACTTTGTTGTGCATAATTTGGGCAATTTGTTTAAGGGTTTCAGCTGCTGCAAATTTTAGAACTCCTCAACCCCATATCCATGCCATTTTCCACCAAAAATTGTACCACTAAAATTTTAATTTTATTTAATTAATTAATTATCTTTGTTTTAAGATGGTTTATCAAGTTAATAAGGTATATTTATATAAGTTATTTAGGAGTTTTGCCTCAAAAAATTTATGTAAAACTTCTATAAATTTTTCAGATTATCTTTGAGTTCAATTTGAGTTTAAGGTTAACGCAATTAATTTATTTATAGAGTTTGATCAGATGCAATTAAGGTTTTCTAAGCTTAATAGACCACTTTTGATTCAGCTTCAAAAATTCTCCAATTAGAACAATGGTGTAATCTAAACATTTATTTGAAGTCTAGATTACTAATTATAAATTTTTTTTTATTCCTATTATGTATTTATAACTCTAACGGTTCATCCTCAAATTATCATTTTCTAACTATAAGCTTTATTGATTATTTACATTTTATTGCCCTTGAAGTCTTATCTTAATTATTTTTATATTTTGAGTTTTCGATACTCACTATGAAATCTTGTCTTTGGTATCTGTTACTATTTAAGGGATATCGTTTTAGGATTTGAAGTTATATATAGGTTCATTACTACTCATTGTTTTATTCTAGGGTCTTTGTTGAGTCCTACATCGACCTTCTATTTTTATATATGTATTTCTATTTGCTTTTACTAGTATGGAAATTCTCGGGGTTTACAACAATCATGACTAGATTTAAGCAATTACAACGATTTTTTTAGATTGATTGAAAAAAAAAAAAAAGGAGATTCTTTTCTTTCATCCAAATAAGTGAGTCGGTCAATGTTCAAGAGAAAATTTTTTGAACAACCTTGTAGTTGTCTTTTGAGGAACATGATCAAAAAAATCTTTTTAAAAAATAATTATCTTTTGAAAGAAAAAAAAATGAGATACTTAATTGTCAAAAATTGATAGTACAAGCACTTCGTATGCCTTTATCCTAACTCATACTAGTAAAACTTTTCTACATGATAATTTTATAAAAGCTATACACTACTCCCATCATTTGTTTAAAACATATTGATTTGTTTACGACTCCCATCATTTGTTTAAAAGAGTCATTTATTTTTAAACATATTGATATTTGTTTATCACTCCATTAGCCAGTAATGTATCATGCTCATTAATTTACTTGCATACGGACTTGTTGTGCCCTTATTCCCGAGGCCTGATAGAGGTACTGAGAGCAATTTGCAGGAAATGGGTATCTAGGCTTCCAACCAGCGGATGCTCTTAACGAAAACATGCTTTCTAGGGTTTAAGAGATAACCCTTATTTGTTTTCTTATTTGGCTTTTATATCTGTAGTGGTCATCTAAACTAGTTGATTGCATTCATTAAATAGTTACAAGTATCTACTATAGGACGTTACGGATTATAAACTACATAGTCTGTATTTTGCGTTCACACTTATCAAATACACTACAAGAAAACTCGCTTCCTAGTTCTTCCTCTGCCTCGGTGGTCTTATATTGTAATATTGGTTGTAAAATTTTTTTTTTTTCCGATTCTATGTTGTATCTCGTACTCCTGCTGCTATAAAAGAACACGTAAACCAAGGTACGAATCAGTTTACATATATGTAGATGTAGTCACTTAATCATACCTTATTCTTTTTCCAGCCGCAACAGTACACTTCAGTTCAAGCTTGTTTCTCTTGCAGATAATATGATTGCGCAACCTATAAGTAAATCTATATGTATAACATGACCAAGATGTTGCCATCAAGTACAATAAGATGCCCTTTATAAACTTGTATTATATGGCACCACCAACTTTACTACAACTGATTAAAAGAAGTCCCTTCCCCTAGTTTGAGAAGAGTAAGACCAAACAACACACCTGCTCTACTATGCTATAGAGGAGCATTTTATTTATTGTAAGTTCGTGGAGATTGTAGAAAGCAGAATTCAACACTTATAAGCACAAAAGCATTGCTTAGGAACTGGAGGAGCGGTATACAAATCACACATCCCCAGTCCATTGAACCGCCTTTTGCAGTCCTCCGACAGCGGTCATTTCCTTTGCAGTACCATGCTTTGTTGCAATCCTTTCCTTCCACCCATAGTATTGCATGTCCTTCAATTAATAAAAGGCGGAGCAAAATTAGCATCATTCACGTGAAATAAAGTTTCTGTTACGTTTCCAGTATTATAAGTTTGTTATTTGCTCTTTAAAACTTTCAAAAGGCTATATGGATTCAGGACTAGTGTTGTTCTGTGATTAGTTACAAGGACAATTCCTTGCTACTAAAAGTTGTTTGATATAATATAGACCTACTCTTTTATCAATTTGCAAAACATGCATACAAACTTCCCGGTGACTTGTACCTATGATCTCTACCTTGTTTTAAGTGTCTACCTACCAACCTTAACATGTGCCTAATAGGGACACGTGAAACGGGGAATCCAGTAAATATTTGTCCATTTTCCAGTACTTCAGCTGCTGTTAAAATAAGTTGATTTTATGTAGTAGCTGAGAGTAAGGAAACATCTGAAAAACTTATAAATGAAGCCAAGAAGTGTGAATATTCATGTAAGACAGATGGAGACATGAAATGAAAAGTCACACCAATTTACCGGATAAAGCTCCAAGGGTGAGGAAGAGTAGTAACGAGATTGAGATTATGCATTTCGCCATCTCTGCACATAAGGGGAAAGAGAACCCTTTTTAGGCATTAGGGATAAGCAGAAAACATGTATATATAACGAATTGACTGCATCCCATGATGCTGTGCTTAATGATGAAGTTTGCTATAGTGGAGTGTGACCTTAACAACAAATCACATTGGGTCTGGGACAGTGTTTGCATTAGTATATTTCGTATTTTAAGAAAAACGATAGTGGAAGAATTATTTATACTAGTTTAGTGGAAAAATGCTTGATACTTTTTAAACTTTAAGAAGTGTGGATTTGGAGGAAGCACGACTTGTTGCTGTCTTCATTATATTATCCATTGTTGTTAGATTCGGTTCCGGGTTTAACCAAACATATTAGAGGATAAAAAATCAATAGATAAAACTGAATTGAATCGAATCGTTCTTAGAAAAGGATCGAGTTTTACCAAATTAAACTGGATGAACCGGGTTTAACAACGTTGATATTATCTATAATCTGGATGCAACATAACACATGGCACGCTGCTGTGGTGGGGTCTAATAATTGACCTTTACAAAAAATATGTTGTCGCAAGCTGTTTTGCATACTAACATATATATACATATATATGATGTAACTCAGGTGCGGAAACACAGAAAAAGATGACCCGATACATATGATATGAGATGGACTGTTTCTACTGCAATTAAATAAAGAACATTGCGTATTACTACGATAAATATTATTCCTCTCACCATAATATATTCAAAAATTCAAATTTGTTGTATGATCTTTTCATATATCTCAATATAATAATATTTTAAAAAAAATTACCAGCCTCTTTCTAATTCTAAATTATCTAATATTTTTTTGCACATAATAATTATATATTTTGTGAATTTTGATGGTTATCCTTTATGTGACATATTTAATTAATTCTCTCTTTCGTTTTTTTTTTTTTTTTATTTTCATTTTTTCCCTAATAAAAGGTCATTATTGGAATGAACATGTTAAATTAAATTTTAATGGAACACAAACACACGCGCGCGCACACAAAATACATAAATAAATAAAATGAAAGGGACATTGCAAGAAGGAAACTTCGACCCTACATCATTGCAATTACATATCTGTATAAAGCCTTAGTTTATTTTTCAATTAGATCCAATTTAATTCCGTTTAATAATTAATCAAATTGATCATCATCATCTTCTGAAAACACTTCTATACAATTAAATGTCCACATGAACTAGAGTGGTACGTCTAAACTTTAAGAACCAATAATTAAATTAATAATAATTTCGGTGTAAGAATTACCTAGAACCCACGTCATCAAGCATTTTACTTAATCTACAGATGTACAAAAAAAAAAAAAAATAATACTAATCATCATCAGCATCATCGTCATCATTATTATATATGATGCATGTTTATCGTCATTGCATGTGTTTATACAGTAATAAAAAAAAAATTAATGTGCGAGCTTATACACGTGTTTTTGTGTATATATTCATTATGTATATCTATAGTTTTTTTTAACTATTCGATATACAACCGTGAGTAAATTAAGTATGGGTAATCTCATGATTCTGTTATTCTCGTCACTATCTAATAGCTCACACTATAGCCAACAGTGATCGAATCACTAAAATAGTTAATATTGAATTATTATATTTTTTAACAGTTACATGATTGGCGATATAGTCTCATGACAGGACCATAGATATAGATGAGAAAGCCGACGCGTTTATAAGCAAAGAAGCGGCCAAGAAGCGCTTCGGAAGCACAAGAATGAAGACTGTCAGCCTTAAAAAACCCGATAGGAACCAACAAAACCGGATATAAGCCGCTGGCTTAAGGAGATAGGCCGCTGACCTAAGTGCCAGCCTACTTTTAGGCCACCGACGATTTTCCTTTTAAGATGCCAGCTTTTACTCTTGCTTTTATTAATTTGAGTTATTTTCTTTATTGTCGTTTTTAGAACTTTGTTATGCATATAAATAGTCCAGAAACCCTAGCTTATGTTTCTGAGAACAATTTTATCAATTTGAAATCCAAGTTTAGAGAATTCTCTCTGAAATTGCAATTATCTTACAATTGTGTGAATTAAGTTCACGTTTGAGATTCACTTGTCGAGTGTTCTCATTCTATCTACGCTATCTCGTTGCGTCATATTGGTATCAGAGCAGGAAAAGATTCTTGTGGAGATGTTAGGAGATGACAGTTTAGAAAGCGGTCACGTTCTAAATGTTGTGAGGGATGTGGAAGCCCTACGAACCAAATTGCAAGATCAAAGGGCAACGTTGGGTGACATGAACCAGAGATTCCAGTGTTTCGAACATCACCTTAATGACCTGGTTGCACAATTTGGCGTGATAGGACCCGATGCCAACAGAGACAGGAATGTTGATGGGAGATAACCAAGGACAGCAGATGCGTGTGGTGATCCTATTGGTAAACCTGTAGCTATAAATCTTAGATTACAGGTACCCGATGATGATTCGGAAGAAGAAGATGATATTTTAATTGAAGATAAACAACCCCGTAAGGGAGGTGGTTATGGTGGTAGAGGTGACTATGATGGCAGAGGTGATTATGGTGGTAGAGACAAGCGAGATAATTATAGGTATGGTTTTGGTGACAGAGGAGATTTCAAATTGAAGGTTGACATTCCCAGTTTCAACGGGAACCTAAATATTAAAGATTTTATTGATTGGATAGCTGGTATTAATCGGTTCTTTGAGTATATAAAAATACCAGAGGGGAAGAGGGTAAAGTTAGTTATGTATTGTCTGAAAAGGAGGCACTCTGCCTAGTGGGAGAGGCTGCAAAGTAGGAGATAGAGAGAAGGTAGACAGTCGGTGAGGACGTGGTATCAGATGAAACAACTATTACAGCGAGATTTTCTACCCCTAGATTACAAGCAAATTTTATTTCGACAATATTAGAGATGTTTGCAGGGGTAGAGATCGGTACATGATTATATCGCAAACTTTATGCGGTTGGCGGAGAGGAATGATCTGTAAGAGAGCGAAGGCCGATAGATAGCTAGGTATTTGGAGGGTTTGAAACCCTAGATCCGTGATCGAAGTGGGGTCCATGTGTTGCATACCTTGAACAAGGCCAAGAACATAGCTATAAAAGCAGAATTGATGTTACAAGAGAAGAGCAATTGATTTGATAACAATAAACGCTATAGGGATGAAAGGTCTAATAAGACACCTGTTGAGAAAACTAGAACCATTCAGGAGATACAAGGAGGTGTTGTTGAGCGGAAGGAGGATAAATCAGTATGCAAGAAAGTTGTGGAATCGAAGGAAGTGTAGAAACAAACCAATCCCTATGCAAAGCCCATATTAGGGAAGTGTTACCGATGCAATCAACCAGGACATCGATCTAATGAGTGCCCAAACAGAAGGGGAGTAAACATAGTGGAGAGAGATGAAGATGATGGGATTTGCTGTGAACCTGATGAATGTGATGAATATGAAGAGTATGATGGAGATGGAGACAAGACTTATGTGATCAATAAGTTAATGTTGGCACCCAAGGAGGAGGAAGATAACCAACGATATCAGTTGCTTCATACTAGGTACACGATTGATGGTCATGTCCTTGATTTGATTGTAAACAGTGGCAGTTGTGAGAATATCATAGGAAGAACAGCAGTTCAAGCCTTAAAATTACCAGTTGAGAAGCATCCAAACCCTTATACTATTAGGCAGATCAAAGCAGCAGAAAAGATTGAGGTTAAAGAGTACTGTAAGGTACCTTTCTCCATTAGGAAGTATAGGGATGAAGTCTCTTGTGATGTAGTGGGCATGGATACCTGTCATCTTCTATTTGGAAGAACTTAGCAGTTCGATGTCAATGCCCAACATGCAAGCAAAGAGAACGTGTATGGGTTAGAGAAAGATGGAGTGAAATTTACTTTTCTCCCACTGAAACAGACGAGTAGCTCCAAAGCTTCTAAAGTGAAGGGGCATTCATTCCTAACCATTACCTAGTTTGAGAAAGAGATGGAGGATGCTATGAGAGAGACCCAAACAGTACATGCACTAATTGTGAAGGAGGTGTTGACAGTAGGTGAGGAGGAGAAGATTGAAGAAGTGCCAGAAGGTGTTAGAGAGTTGTTGGAGGACTTCAATGATATATTGCTAGATGATTTACTAGATGGATTGCCTTCTATGAGAGACATACAGCACCACATTGACTTGTTTCTTTGCACAAGCTTACCAAATCTACCTCACTATAGGATGAGCTCGAAGAAGAGTGAAATTTTGCAAGAGAAAGTTCAAAAATTGCTTCAAAAGGGGTTCATCAAGGAGAGTATGAGTCCTTGCGTTGTCCTAGCCCTATTGACGCCCAAGAAGGATGGTAGTTGGAGGATTTGTGTAGATAGTAGGGCGATCAACAAGATTACCATTGGGTATAAATTTCCAATCCCCAAATTGGAGGACATGCTTGATAGGTTGAGTGGAGCAATGCTATTTTCGAAAATTGATTTGAGGAGTGGGTATCATCACATCAGGATTAGGCTTGGGGATGAGTGGAAGATAGCTTTCAAGACTAAGAAGGGCTTTTATGAGTGGCTGGTCATGCCCTTTGGATTGAGCAATGCTTCGAGCACTTTCATGCATATCATGAACCAGGTATTGAAACCATTCATTGGTCGTTTTGTTGTTTATTTTGATGACATCCTGGTGTATAATAAGACTGAAGGGGAGCATATTATGCATTTGAGGCAAGTATTAATAGATTTGTAGGAGAGTAAGTTGTATGTAAATATGAAGAAGTGTTTATTCATGACTAGAAGATTACTATTCTTAAGCTTCATTATTAGTTGTGATGGGATTCAAGTAGATGAGGAGAGGGTAAAAGCGATTAGAGGGTGGCTGATCCCTAAATCAATTACTAAACTGCGAAGCTTCTTGGCTTAGCTAGCTTTTATAGGAGGTTTATTTGGCATTTTAGCACTATTACTACTCCTTTGACTGAATGTTTGAAAAAGGGTAAATTTCAATGGAATGATGAAGCTGAGGTTAGTTTTGTGGTACTGAAGGAGAAATTATGTAGTGCACCCATTTTGGCATTATTGGATTTTTGATTAATTGTTTGAGGTAGACTGTGATGCGAGCAGGGTTGGAGTTAAGGCTGTTTTATCCTAGGAGAAGAAGCTTATTGCCTTTTTCAGTGAGAAGCTGAATGAATCAAGGCAGAGTTGGTCTACCCATGATAAAGAATTTTATGCTTTTGTGCATGCATTGAGAACTTGGGAACATTACCTGGTAGGCAGGGAATTTGTGTTATATTCAGATTGTGATGCCCTTAAACACTTGAGTAACCAAACCAAGATAAGTAAAGATATGCATGCTAAGTGGATTCAGTTCTTACAAAAGTTTTCTTTCAGGTTGAAACATAAATATGGAATACAAAACAAAGTGGTTGATGCATTCAGTAGGAGAGCCAACTTGCTTGTGACCCTAAGTGCTGAGATAATAGGGTTTGAACACATGAAGGAGTTATATGAAGATGATACGGATCTCAAGGAGATTTGGAGTAAGTGTAGGCAACCTAGTGAAGATTTTCATATACATGATGGGTACCTAATGCGTGGGAATCAACTTTGTGTGCCTAAATCTTCTCTTAGGGTGAAGTTAATACGCGATTTACATGGAGGCGTTTTGGCTGGTCATCTGGGACGAGACAAAACTATTGCAGCAGTCAGTGAGAGATTCTACTAGCCCCATCTGAGGAAAGATGTGAGTAAGTTGGTGGAACGTTGTTATGTGTGTCAAATAGCAAAAGGGCAGTCCTAAAACACTGGCTTATATATGCCACTGCCTGTTCTAGAAAACATCTAGGAAGACTTATCTATGGATTTCACACTGGGTTTGCCCGGTGTAAGCCCTGGAAAATTTTAGTAAATAATTCTAAAGATGAACTTTGCAAATAAAACCCTGAAAGTCACTCCGAATTAAAACTGAACTTCGATAAGTCCCAAATTCTGAACGAATCCGGAAATTTCTAAATCGTGAGAAAAATAAGAAACCTCAGAAATAAAATAGCAACTCAATATACTTCCATTCTAAAACCTCTACGTACGACAAATTTTATATTTAACTCCAACTTATAAATTCGGGTCAAATAGAGCCCTAAAACAAATTGTTAAGAAGTAAATGGTGATTAACCTTCGGGAATAAAACTCAACCCAAAGAATTCCGAGAATGTTGTGAGATATTAAATACTTATGAAAATTGACCTTAAAATAAATCTCACCAATCAGATATGTCATATAAGTATAAAATATCAGTTTCCACATTGGCAAAGGTGTAAACCAGAAAGTCAACCGGGAAACCTAAGTTCCTGAAACTCCTAAGAAACTCCATAGTCTAGATCCGGTAATCCCATGTTCCTAAACCAAGGAGTCGAAATAAGAGGAAAAGGTGTAATTGGTTCGTATTAAGCCTGGGATGCTCTAAAGGATGAGATCAATGAGTTTTCGACCTATTCCAATCCGGTTAGGTGCCGACTTCAAAAAACGCGTCCTAGGATTCAAAATGTTAAAAATATGTTATTAATGCCATTAGACTCGTATTTCTATAAGGATCTCTAAATTATTAGTCTTACAAATTTTCAAATAGGTAGAATTACCCGATTTTGCAAATTTAATTGTATTTCATTACTACCGGTAATTAGTGAGTCTTCCAGTACGATTTACTATTATTCATTACCCAATTTTTATTATTATTCCTATAATGTATACCCTAGTTCTCCTAGTGATCGGATAAACTTCGGAAACCGGAGAACGAAACCTTATATCGGTCTAGTTTAAGCTTAGTGAGAGGAGCTTAGAAACTTTAGATCCGGCTTTTCTTCGGTTTCATAACAAAAGAAGTTTTATAAAGTAAATGAATATGAATTATTGTTTTAGAGTATATTTTAAACCTTACAAAGTTTTAAATTCGGGAATTTTTCAATTTCGGGCCTTCCCGAGCTCAATTACTGAAAAACGTGCCCCGAGACTACAAACTCAAAAAAATATTCCATAATATTCATTAGAACCGAAATTTTATAAGGATTTTAAAAATATAAATTTTAAAATTTTTCGGGCTATAAAAATTACAGTTATAGCATTTTTCCCGTATTTTCGTTACAACCGGTAAGTAGATGTCTTATCTACTATTCACAAGTACAACCTATACTACACACTACCCATACCCTATTCTTACATCCTTACAACCACTCAATTACATTTCTTTTCCAAGAAATTTTTGTCTCTTATTAATTATCACTTTTATACATTTTATTACACAAATTTCAAATTTAAAAATTTTCAACTCACTCCCTTTCTACCCCCTCCTAAGGCCTGCGCCCACCCCACCCCCCCACCCAATCCCCCTCTATTTGTTTTATTTTACTCTTTTCTAATACAAATAACCCTAAAACACTTAATATATAACTCATTTCTACTCTCTCTCCTCATTTTTACTCATTCCAAATTTTACAAAAGAGAAATCCTCTCCCCTTCTTCTTCTTCTTGCCGTGGAGCCCCTCCCACACCCACACACCTTCACACACAAGTTCATTCTTCTTCATTTCTTTCCAAAACTCCTCTTAGGTGATGATTCTAAGCTTTATACCTATATTATCTTGTAATGGCAAGACCATTCTTGTGTGTTTTCCACTTTTAATCCCAATGAGCATATGCTAGGGGCATAAAAACACTAATACAAGAATATCAAGCCATCACAAGAAATAGATCTTGGGTTTAAAAGAGTTTTTGTTGGAATATTATCTTGTTCATGCATGTAAAGTAGAGATCTAGCATAGAAAGTTATGTTGATGCCATGAAACTCATGATTCATGCACTATAAGTTGTAGATCTAGTGTTTAGACACTTATGTTTTCCTTGACATTCATGTTCACAAGCATATTTTGTGTTTTCATGCATTGATGTTCATAAGAGCTTGTCCTTGTGTATGTATAAACATGTTAGTTGGTAGATCTTTATGAAAATAAGGCAAAGAACTTGAAAAGAAAATATTTTTGTTAGAAAAGTTCAAAGGAAAATTCGTATGATTTTTGAAACCTATTTTAAAAACCCTTAAAACCACTTTGAAACTCATATTTTTCATGAAAAATAAAGGATATATGTAATAGGTATCTTTAAGGAATGATTTTTACCAAGTTTGAATGAGTTTAGGCATGAGTAATATGTAAAACAAATAGGGGAGTTAGAATGGAAAATCTTGAGAAAGTGATTAAATTCTTAAATTCGTATTTTGGAGTAATGCCTACATGAACACCTAGTATTCAAGCTTAAATTGCATGTTTTATGGGTTAAATGAAGTCCTTAGGCAATAGATATAATAAAGCTTCAAATTTTGGTGCTTTAAACAAGTTTTCTCCTAAGAAATGTGCAAGAAATGAAATTTTCCAAAATTCGGATTTTTGTGAAAAGATTGTTTAAAAACATATTTACAAAGTGAAAAATGTGAATTTTTATGCATAAATGGAGGTCTTAGATAGTATAGATGATAAAGACTTGTCTTTAGTTAGATAACAAGTAAATTCTAGGAATAAAATCCTAAAATACTAGGAGATGCAAAAATTGGAAAGAATGGTTTTTAGGAAATGGCTAATGTGAAGTCTTGTAATAATTAGGAGTTCTTAAACGTTCATTATCAAAAATCATTAAGATCATGCATAGATTGAACTCATTACATGTCATTCATATTAAGAATCCATTCATATTTCATCTATACATGAATCATCAACTAGATATATTTTACTAAATGCAAAACAAATTTTTTGGAACCGGAAACATTACAGAACAGATCTGATTCCTCTGTTCCATGACCTTAATATTTTCAAAACTTGAAAATAATATTAGAAATAGATAGATCTTTCAAAGTAGATAGAAATGGATATAAAATTTGTGAAATTCCGAGTTAAAATGACCAAGTTATGGCCGTTTTAAGTTGGAACTTCCGCAAGTAGCAAGAATCACGACTTTGATTAGTTTAGATGCATAGCTTGAATTAGTTGAGTGATGAAATTCTTATTAGGCTATTTTTATTTGGTAGGTGATCCCGAATGCGACAATACCCTATCACCCGACTACCGTTATTAAGAGACCGGCATACCATGGTCGAGTGAGTACTACTTCCATTCTCGATTATTGCTTGTGATTGTAATGATAGTGGCATTAGTTGTTTAGGCAAAGATAAAAATGATTGTGCATGATGGGGTATATGGGAATTATATACTTGTCTGCTGTTGATATGTGAAGTTAAACTTAAGGAATATCGAAATCGGGTGTTAAGCTACTGCTTGTATAGCGTGGAGTTATAATTGATTGTCTGCGAATATTGATTGGTCACCTAAAAGAATTGGATTAATCTATTATCGGACCCCAATTATAATTGAACTCATTCATATCATGATGGGGATAGAGCATTAGCATTTGTTGGTTTTTTGTGATCCATAAAACGAATATTTGTTGGTTTTTCGTGATCCATAAAACGAATATTTGTTGGTTAATTGTGATCCATAAAACGAATATATGTTGGTTAATCGTGATCCATAAAACGAATATATGTTGGTTCATCGTGATCCATAAAACGAATTGTTGTTCAGTTGATCGTGAGCTTAAACGGCGTCGTACCACAGGATTCGTAAATCTGCTAGCTCGGGATGGAAGGCGTAAGGCCATCCACATATGATTTCCGGCTAGTCATATGTTTGTTGAACTCACTCGTTTGATGCATTTCACTTGGTTGACTAATTACTTGCTTGAATTTTTTGTATTAATTGTGATTCGGAAGTTTTCACTCACTAAGCTAGTGTAGCTTATACCCCAATAGTTTCTTGTTGCAGTATGAATACCTTTGGCTATCTCCGATGACCCATGGACATCAGGTACAACTCTTAGAGGTTGAGGAGCTTTTGTTAAGGCCGGGACCTAAAAGTAGAAATGGACTTCTAATCCTGTTTCCCAGAACCAGTGTCTGAAGGATAATTCAAGGAATTTTATGAGCTTGAGAATTCTTAGCATTGTTATCGGAGGTATGCCCCCTAGTTCATGTAATAGAATAATTCTCTGAAAGTCGGTCATGATTTACATTCTTGTTGCTATGTATGTCTCCTTAAGCTACTACGAAGCAAAGTATGGTCTATGTATGTTGAGAGTGAGCCTTACACCCGATTTTCAAACTCATGGAAAGATTAAGGTTGTCTTACTTGAGTTTAAATGTTGAGTGTGGCAGACTGTCACGTGTAGGGCACACTTTGGGGCGTGACAGTTTAAGTTAGTATCAGAGCATGGTTAAGAATCCACAATCATGACTTTAACCGATAGACTTGAGAAGAATAAAGTAGGATGAGAGTAGAAATAAAGCCTAGATAAGAATAACGTGGGTGGAATGGGTTTTACGAATTTGATTCTTCTTCTTTTGTGAATAGCTTACTTATGGTGAAGCCCACCAAGCGGCAAGACAAGTGCGTAAGCAACTTGATGAAACCTTGGTTGAATACCGTTTGAGAATTAGGGTCTTGTGCGAAGACTTTGCTTTAGCTGGTCATCCCAAGTCAATCCGAGAGATGTTTAATTTGTGGAAAAGAGGGTTGGTGAACATTGAATGGCATAAAGTGGTGACCAATATTGAGTATTGCCCTATAAGGAAGAAATGTTGGTCGGAGCTTGAAGTGATTTATGTAGTGGAAAGGATTGCTGTTCATAAGTTAGGAGAACCCATGTTGCAGGAAGCTACCTTTGTGTTGAGAAACGAAGGGGGACTGACTTTTCCCGATTTCCAAACCTGAAACCCAATTGGATACCTGTTTACTCATGCCCATGACCTATTGGGAGATCACACTGACTGGCTTCGGGCGGATGCTCAAAGTCACTTCTTCTGGTGGGGAGTGTATGGGGAAGTGATACCTCCACCCATCGACATGGCTCAGCCACCCCCACTAAGTGAATTTGGCTACTAACCCCACGAAGAAGAGGTAGATGAGACAAAGGGTATGGAAGTTACCCATCCTGAAGAATTGAGGGCGAAGAAGGGCAAGGATTAGTGTGCAAAGAGTGGAATTGATCGTCTAGAGAAGGGGGCGAGACCTATGATTGATCCATAAGTCCAAGCTGAATTTTGTAGTCGCGACCTTGAAAGATAGGTCATAGTGGTTTGATGTATCGGATGTCATCCATGATTGTTGCTTGTTATGACGTTTGCATTAGTATGACCTGATCTTAATTTCCATGTAGGGACCTTTGCAATCCCCCAGTTTATGTTTTAATGAAAAGCTATATTATGTTTCATGAAGTTAAGATTTCCTTATTCACGTTCCTTAAATTATACTTTCTTTTATAATTACTCGCTTGTATAAGAACTTCCAGCAATTCCAAAATCTAATAGAAAAAGCTAATAATGTTATCAGAAGATTATTTGACTGAGTTATTTAAAGGAAATACAATCGCAGTAGAGAAAGAAGATGTTAAAAACAAACCACGGCAAATGAACCCGATATGAGCCGCTCTACAAATGGCCTTAAGATAATTGACATGAGCATTTAAGTCCATCCGACCATCTATGCCTGCCCTTGACCAGTACAAGTATGGTAGGAAACCGATGAGGTAAGTCCTTCTGAATGGCTTAGATAAGGATATATGTCGATTTCTAAGATCTAAATGGAGTCACAATTGAGAATAGGTATCCACTTTCTAAGGTCGACGACCTGCTAGACTAACGACAAGGGATAAGTTCATTTTCAAGGACCGATCCTCGACCAGGATACCCTCAGTTAAAACACTGAGCCAAGGAACATACATGAAACCACATCTCGAATTATACAAGAACGTTATAATTCTTGATTGACGACATTGAAGTGACAATTGTCCCCGTTATATTCATGGATTGGATGAGCTGGGCGTGTAGGCCTTGACTAGATAAATTATGTGAAATTTTATGGATGATAGTCTTATCTACACATAGGCACAGGAGTAGCATGAAGGGTACCTATGCGTAGCATTACAAACTTTAAGAAGCACAAGTTATACACCAAGTTTCTCCGTGTGAATTCTGCTGAGTAGGTTTCACTATTGGACCGCATGGTATCGAGGGAATATGTACTTGGAACCCGAAAGGATAAAAGTACAATGGATTTGGAAAATGCCCAAACCCGCAAAGGACGTAAGAAGTTTTTTCCAGGTTGATAGGGCACTATAGAAAGTTGTTAGGGGTTCCGAGCTTGGAATCCAAAATGAATGAAGAGTTTACATGAGCAGAAAAGAGGAATCGAGGCCTTCAAGAACTCGAACAGGGACTTGTTTTCGCTCCGATATTGATATTACCAATTCCTAAGAAACCCTACATAGTTCAGGACGGTGCATCAAGAGATAGTCTCGGATGTGCACTCATACAAGGGGGAAAAGTGACCTCCTACGCTTCGAGATGGTTAAAGCGCATAACCAGGATACCTTGTACCTGAATTGGGTTTACCCACAGTAGCGTTCACTTTAAAGATGTAGGGTGCTACCTTATGGGTAGAGGTGTGAGATCTATGTCGATCACAAGAGCATCAAGTATTTGTTCACAAGGAGTAGGCACATCGGTAGGATAATGGTTTAACTAACCAAAGATTTCGATCTAGGAAAGTATCTCACTCAGGAAAGCGAATACAGTTGTTGATGTTATCAGTTGTAAGACTCACAAGGAAAGTGGAAGTCTTGCATACAAATCCAAAGGAATTAGTGGGAAAAGTTGAAGGGATAAGTATCGAATTTACAAGAAGAGACGCTCAGTCAGAAATGGCGAATTGGATGATGAAACCCCCCTTAGTAAGAATTAAGGAAGCTCAGCATTCTAATAAGATAATACGGAGCATAAAGGAGGGAATTCAAGAAGGAAAATATACCAAACACGCGATAGATGACGGTGATGTGATAAGAACGATGGGACGGTGGTAGGTGCCAAATGATGAAGAGATAAGTTGTGAGGACAACTGTTTTTGAATGATTGAAAGGAGACCTTCGGACTCGATTGGAGGAACTTGATACCAGGGATTATCAAGGATTGCAAGAGAGGGTACGGATAATAGGAAATGTTCGAAGGGGAAGGCAAGAAAGAAATCATAAGGAATTGGAGTTTATGTTGCAATGACTTGAGCCGAGAAGTCCAAACACTTCACCTGAATGATGACCCCAAACAAGGAAAAAGATATAATATTGGATAAGATACAAGGTTGGCAATGTAAGGGAAAGCATTACCCTACACAGTGTCCATGACTTCGATTCAAGTGTTACCTTTGTGGGGACCCCAGTTACAAGGTTGAGAAGTGTTCCCAAAAGATGACTACCGTATGCCTTCTTTCTACAAACGGGACATTCAGCTAAAACATACCCTGCACGGGATAACCCGCATGCTGCTTCATTGAATCTATCAAGGAAGATGAGGAAGGAGTATGATAAGAAGGGAAGCAACCCCCACACCCATGTAATGCAGGGGGAGGTTAATGATGAGAAGCCGGAGTCCTTTGCTGTGAAAAGGGAGCAGGGATCAAAGATACAACTCGACATCGGATTCGTGCAGTACCCTTAGGATACCACCCATTCTTTCCTGCCACTAAGACCCAGGAGATAGATTGATAGGAATACCCTCGGATTAAATGGCTGGACCAAAAATAGGAGAACCTGAGACTATTAAAAGCTAGAATGAGCCAATGATGGAAACAAGAACAAAACTCAACTGATTTAATGAATTCCAAGACACCCCTCATATAATTTCTTGTACATGAAGAATTCTGAAAGATCAAAAACCTATAAAGAACGTGACGTAAAACTTGGAATCGCAGCAAACCTAAAATCTTCGTAAGAAAATTTTACAATAAAGGAATGAGATCTTTTGATTTCACATCCATCAAGATAATTAGGATCATAAAGAGTTTAAAGCATGGTGACCTCGATTAATTAGAGAAATATGAATCTCAAAGTACGATATTGTATATACAGTTACGTAAGAATGGGAAAAGCGAATCCACAACCTTCATTGGTCAAAGTAGTCGTGTCGCGTAAGGTCATGTCGTCATGAGTCGTTCAGAGTAGTTCGAGTCAAGTCGTCTATGGTCAGGAGTCAAGTCTGTGTCATTTTCAAAAGAGTCGTGTGAGTGAAGGTTGGAATCGCTAAGTCAATTCTTATTAATTTGTATGCTATAATTCGAAGAATATCTATCATACAAAATCTAGAAATGGCACGAACCAAAGCATAAACCGGTGCTAGAGACATAACTCGAAATTTACAATCCTTCCTCCATAAACGATACATACGTAACAAGTTTTGCGGACAAAACTTTCTCTAAGGTGGGGAGGATGTAAAAAATTTCAATAAATAATTCTAAAGATGAACTTTGAAAATAAAACCCTGAAAGTCACTCCGAATTAAAACTGAACTTCGATAAGTCCCAAATTCCGAACGAATCCGGAAATTTCTGAATCGTGAGAAAAATAAGAAACCTCAGAAATAAAATAGCAACTCAATATACTTCCATTCTAAAACCTCTACGTACGACAAATTTTATATTTAACTCCAACTTATAAATTGGATAAAATAGAGCCCTAAAACAAATTGTTAAGAAGTAAATAGTGATTAACCTTCGGGAATAAAACTCAATCCAAAGAATTCCGAGAACGTTGTGAGATATTAAATACTTATGAAAATCGACCTTAAAATAAATCTCACCAATCAGATATGTCATATAAGTATAAAATATCAGTTTCCAAATTGGCAAAGGTGTAAATCGGAAAGTCAACTGGGAAACCTAAGTCCTTGAAACTCCCAAGAAACTCCATAGTCTAGATCCGACAATCCCATGTTCCTAAACCAAGGAGTCGAAATAAGAGGAAAAGGTGTAATTGATTCGTATTAAGCCTGGGATGCTTGTCACACCCCGAAGAGCACCCTAAACGTGGCAGTCCGTCGTACACAATATTAAAGCCTAAGAATGACCACCTCAGTCACGCGAAGGCTTCCATACTATGTACAAGGTGTCTAACACATGGAGGAGACTCATCGGAGTAATACATTTTACGTTGATATAGCTTGAGTAACAATGTAAAGGAAATACAAATTTACTATACTTCATAATACAAATCATTAAACTTCAATTACACTTCATCAAAAGATTCTACTACGTAAAACTCTTACATGACAAGTCATAAACTAGCTAATAACTTCAAACATTCGTATTCTTTGCAGAAATCCCGGAGTCCTTCCCGGCTCCAACCAATTCGATCCCTACTTTGCATTCATGAGATAACCTGTTCATTTAAACAACTATTGGGGTATAAGCTACACTAGATTAGTGAGAATTTCCTTAATTCCGTACCATAACAAACAAGTTACAATCAATCATATGCTATGCATGAACAAACACGTGAGCAAGCAATTATGCATGGGTATCCGGAACCCACACACAGAACGGATTTACGTCCTCTGTATCTTGGGTTAGGAATGGTATTGAGTCTACACGACCGCATCTAGTCCCCAAGCCCTCGGCTCTTAGCACTCGATTCAGCTAGGCTCATCCAAGAATGCATCCACATGCGCCTTAGTACCCATGAATGAGCTCTGGCACCAAGCTCGTTATCCAAACAAGGCATCAACGGACCATATCGATCGACCTGCGTAAGAGTAGCATGCTACCAAATGCAATATGTCCGATGCGATGCATGACCAATTTAATTTTTTGCTTAGGTCAAAAATATTTATATATTCTTTAGAGTGACCAACCAATATCACATATATAACAGAAATAATATGAACGGTGCAGTTATCCGATCAAATCGTGGTTTCGATATGCTTTAGTTTCTTTGGCATACATTCATCACAGTCTCATCATATCTCCCGTCCGCATTCATATCGATTTTTATCTTGTTCCTATAATTCTAATGGAACTAACTACAAGCACAATCAAGGTAACAAAACAAGGAGAAAACTCACTCGGCTATTGGATCACCGGTCTTTTAGTAATAATAATTCGGTGGCAGGGAATCGTCGATCTCGGGATCTCATAAAAAGGAAGAAATACTCTAATAAGTATTTCAACTCAAACTAATCTAAACGATCTTATACGAACTATCAAATTCGTAATTCTCGTCCTAAGCGGGAATTCCAACTTAAAACGGCCATAACTTGGTCATTTTAACTCGGAATCTCGCAAATTATATATCGATTTCTATCTACTTCGAAAGATCTATCTAATTCTAATATTATATTTATGTTTTGAAAACATTTAGGTCTCGGAACAGAGGGATCAGATCTAATCAGTAACGGTTTCCGATTCCGAAAAATAGTTTTGTAAATGTTTGTAATGTTTTTATTATATAAATTAGCCATACATGCAATATGAGTGATTTCCTAACATGAATGGCATGAAATGAGTTTCATGTATGCATGGTCTTGATGATTTTTGGTAAAAGAAAATTTTGGAACTCTTTATTTTGCAAGACTTCAACTATAACTACTTTTTGAAAAATCTAGTTTTCTAACTCTGATCATTTCCATTTGTTTTGGATTTATTACTCAAGAAAATATAATTATTTTTGTTAAAATTAAGTCTTCATTATATGTATTACTTATGACCTTCATTTCTACATAAAAATTTCCATTTTACACTTTGTAAATGTGTTTTCCAATATGATTTACTCAAAAATCCGAATTTTAGAAAATCCACTTTTTGAATGATTCATTTGAGGAAAACTTGTTTAAAACATTAAAATTTAAGGCTTTACTATATCAATTACCTAAGGACTTCATTTAACACATAAAACTTGCAATTTGAGCTCAAATACTAAGTGATTACTTATGCATCGTCTCAAATTACGAATTTGACAATTGATCACTAACTCAAAATTTTTCATTTTAATTCCATTACTTGTTTAACACCTTACTTATGCCTAAACTCATTTTAACTTGTAAAAATCATTGCTTAATGATATCTATTACCTATATACTTCATTTTTCACATAAAACATGAGTTTTGAAGTTGATACATGGGTTCTAAAAATTGGTCTTGGTTGATATCCGAATTTACAAAATTCATTTTTGGTTATATCTTTTGATAAAATCTATCTAAGCTCATGAAAATCCATTCCTTACATATCATATATTATGAGCCTTTCATTTCTTAAATAAAAACTTCATTTTTGAGTTGGTAAACATATTTTTAAAATAGGCCTTGGCCAAAATCCGAAAATAGAATTTTTATTTTGAAAATCACTTTTGATTCTTGTAAAAAGAAGTCTTGATGATATACATATATTAAGACGTCATTTTCTTAAGTAAAAATTACATTTTGACACTTGGAAAGTGGTTTTTAAATATTGGTCTTGCCAAAATACTAATTTCACAAATTTTGTTCAAGTTAAAATATAAGATCTATACTTAATATGAACATAAACATAAAACAAATGCATGGTAGTAAGCTATAAACTCATAGATCTAAACTTTTCTCATCAAAATTACTCATTTATGTTATCTATATCATAAGCCCTTCATTTTAAATGAAAAATACACATTTTGAAGTTGAAAAACCACTTTTCTAAATATGGTTCCATTTTCATCCGAATTTTCAAAATTGATTTTTGTTAAAAATAAAATAGATCTTGAGTTTCCTACAACTTTCCTACCATCATCATGCTATCACAAGTTGCTCATGAACATAAAACAAAGATCTAATGCATTTATGAACTCAAAACACTAGATCTAGTCTTTTAAACTAGTTTTAAATGCATGAATCACTAAGATGGACATGTGGATGATAGATCTATGCATAAATCATAAAAATAACAACTTAAATAACAAGATCTATGGCATAAACAAAACCAAAGCTACAAAAATTTAGATCTACAAAATATATCAACTTTAAACAAGAAAATAATTGAAATACAAGATATAAAAGTAGAGAAAAGGAGTGTTTCATTATTGGCATCATCATTCTAAGCTTTTAAGCTTATGGAAGGTCATTTGATGCATGAAACCTTCATTACACTTTACCTATATCACCTATGGAGCTTTGGGAAGAAGATTTGCTTAGAAATCTTTAAGAAATAGGTGTGGAAGCCATGGAAGAAGAAGGGGGCAGCTTGTTCATTGAAAAACAAGAACAAGAAGAAGAAAAAAGAGAGAAAAATGAGAGAGAAAAGAATAAGGAATGAAAGAGGGAAAGTGAGTAAATGAAAGAGAGAGAGAAAATAAGTGTTTTAATTGAATAAATGAGAGAAAAAAATAAAAAAGACAGCCAATGTGTGTTTGTGCTGCACGTGAAATGTATAGGAGGAGAGAGAGAGTTTTTTGAAATTTGACTTAAAATTGAATTGTATAATTAATGTGTAATGTAACTTTTTGAAGAAGGATTGAAATATAATTAATTTTAGTCAAAATAGGAGTAAATGAAGGACAATGGCAGCCATAAAGAGGGTCAAAATCTGCCATGAAGTGTGGGTTAATGTATAGAAAGATTGAAGTGAAAAGGAAGTGATATGTATAAGGTGTACTTGAAGGTATGGGTTTGTAAAAGTACTTATTAATAAAATAAAATAAATTAGAAAATTTATTACAAATAATTGTAGCAGATTTTTCATAATTAAAATTAAACAAATATTTTAATTATTAGTATTTTAACAAATGTGTTACCGGTATGATCAAAATACGCGAATATAGCTATAAATAATATTTTTAAACCCGAAAAATTTAAAAAAAATTATTCTATGAAAATAAAAATATTTTACAATTATTAAATTAATTTATTTTATTTTAGTATCGGGTCTTAAACAGAATCTGATCCCGTAAAAGCCCAAACTAACTAAATTTTAGAAAAGCAAAAATTTCTTATAATATATAAAATATTTATCTAATAATAAAGGCTTTATAAGAATAATAAAATTTTGTATTGAAATAAAATGAATAGTGCAAAAGACCAATCAATTACCGGTAATAATGGAAATACGACCCGAAAAATTTCATAATTGATATATTTGGAAATCTTATGAAACTACAAGTCTAACGGTACTATTGGTATATTTTTGATATCTCGAGCCCCGGGACACACTTTTCGAAGTCTGTATCCGAACGGGTTCAAAATAGGTCAAAAATTTACCAATCTGATAATTATAAACGAACTTATATTACTATGAGTTATTCTATATATTTAAACTACATCTCGGCCTTTAGGGTTAAGGGCGCTAGATTGCCGAACTCACAATATTGTATTCCGGTTAAGGTTTCCAGGTGATTTTCCGGTTTAGACCTTTGCCAATTTGGAAACTGATATTTATATTTATACAACATATTTAATTTGAGAAATTTATTTTAAATTTTATTTTTGTAAGTATTTAATATCTCTTAATGTTTTCGGAATTCTTGAATTGAGTTATATTTTCAAAAGTCAATCGTTATTTTCTTTTTAATAATTTGTTTTTTTAGCTTTATATTACCCTTTTTTATAAGTCAGAGTTAAATATGGAATTTTTCGTACGTCGTGGTTTTGAATTTGAAGACCACTGAGTTCTTATTTTATTGTTTAAAGATTTTCATTTTCTCAAGATTAGGAAGTTTCTGAATTCGTTCGTGATTTAGGACTTATTAAAATTCGGTTTTAATTTGGAGTGATTTTTAGGGTTTATTTTCGAAGTTCATCTTAAAATTATTTATTGAAAATTTTCCGGGCTTATAATGCTCTAAAGGGTGAGATCAACGAGTTTTCGACCTATTCCAATCCGGTCAGGTGCCGACTTTGAAAAGCGCGCCCTGGGATTCGAAATGTTATTAATATGTTATTAATACTATTAGACTCGTATTTCTATAAGGATCTCTAAATTATTAGTTTTACAAATTTCAAATAGGTAGAATTACCTGATTTTGCAAATTTAATTGTATTTCATTACGACCGATAATTAATGAGTCTTCCAGTACTATTTACTATTATTCATTACCCAATTTTTATTATTATTCCTATAATGTATACCCTAGTTCTCCTAGTGATCGGATAAACTTCGGAAACCGGAGAACGAAACCTTATATCGGTCTAGTTTAAGCTTAGTGAGAGGAGCTTAGAAACTTTAGATCCGGCTTTTCTTCGGTTTCATAACAAAAATTTTATAAAGTAAATGAATATGAATTATTGTTTTAGGTATATTTTAAACCTTACAAAGTTTTAAATTCGGGAATTTTTCAATTTCGGGCCTTCCCGAGCTCAATTACTGAAAAACGTGCCCCGAGACTATAAACTCAGAAAAATATTCCATAATATTCATTAGAACCGAAATTTTATAAGGATTTTAAAAATATAAATTTTAAAATTTTTCGGGCTATAAAAATTACAGTTATGGCATTTTCCCATATTTTTGTTACAATCGGTAAAGTAGATGTCTTGTCTACTATTCACAAGTACAACCTACACTACACACTACCCATACCCTATTCTTACATCCTCACAAATACTAAATTATATTTTCTTTTCCAAGAAATTTTTGTTTCTTATTAAATTATCACTTTTATTACATTTTATTACACAAATTTCAAATTTAAACAATTTCAACTCACTCCCTCTCTACCCCCCTCCTAAGGCAGGCGCACACCTCCCCTAATCCCCCTCTATTTGTTTTATTTTACTCTTTTCTAATACAAATAAACCCTAAAACACTTAATATATAAACTCATTTCTACTCTCTCCTCATTTCTACTCATTCCAAATTTTACAAAAGAGAAATCCTCTCCCCTTCTTCTTCTTCTTGCCGTGGAGCCCCTCCCACACCCACACACCTTCAAACACAAGTTCATTCTTCTTCATTTCATCTCCAAAAATCCTCTTAGGTGATGATTCTAAGCTTTATACCTACATTATCTTGTAATGGCAAGACCATTCCTGTGTGTTTTCCACTTTTAATCCCAATGAGCATATGCTAGGGGCATGAAAACACTAATACAAGAATATCAAGCCATCACAAGAAGTAGATCTTGGGTTTAAAAGAGTTTTTGTTGGAATATCATCCTGTTCGTGCATGTAAAGTAGAGATCTAGCATAGAAAGTTATGTTCATGCCATGAAACTCATGATTCATGCACTATAAGTTGTAGATCTAGTGTTTAGACACTCATGTTTTCCTTGACATTCATGTTCCATGCAAATTTTGTTTTCATGCATTGATGTTCATAAGAGCTTGGCCTTGTGTATGTATAAACATGTTAGTTGGTAGATCTTTATGAAAATAAGGCAAAGAACTTGAAAAGAAAATATTTTTGTTAGAAAAGTTCAAAAAAATTCGTATGATTTTTTAAACCTATTTAAAAATCCTTAAAACCACTTTGAAACTCATATTTTTCATGAAAATGAAGAGTATATTAATAGTATCTTTAAGGAATGATTTTTTACAAGTTTGAATGAGTTTAGGCATGAGTAATATGTAAAACAAATAGGGGAGTTAGAATGGAAAATCTTGAGATAGTGATTAAATTCTTAAATTCGTATTTTGGAGTAATGCCTACATGAACACCTAGTATTCAAGCTTAAATTGCATGTTTTATGGGTTAAATGAAGTCCTTAGGCAATGGATATAATAAAGCTTCAAATTTTGGTGCTTTAAACAAGTTTTCTCCTAAGAAATGTGCAAGAAATGAAATTTTCCAAAATTCGGATTTTTGTGAAAAGATTGTTTAAAAACATATTTACAAAGTGAAAAATGTGAATTTTTTATGCATAAATGGAGGTCTTAGATAGTATAGATGATAAAGACTTGTTTTTAGTTAGATAACAAGTAAATTCTAGGAATAGAATCCTAAAATACTAGGAGATGCAAAAATTGGAAAGAATGGATTTTAGGAAATGGCTAATGTGAAGTCTTGTAATAATTAGGAGTTCTTAAACGTTCATTATCAAAAATCATTAAGATCATGCATAGATTGAACTCATTACATGTCATTCATATTAAGAATCCATTCATATTTCATCTATACATAAATCATCAACTAGATATATTTTACTAAATGCAAAACAAATTTTTTGGAACCGGAAACGTTACAGAACAGATCTGATTCCTTTGTTCCGTGACCTTAATATTTCAAAACTTGAAAATAATATTAGAAATAGATAGATCTTTCGAAGTTGATAGAAACGGATATAAAATTTGCGAAATTCCAGTTAAAATGACCAAGTATGGCCGTTTAAAGTTGGAACTTCCGCAAGTAGCGAGAATCACGACTTTGATTAGTTTAGATGCATAGCATGAATTAGTAGTGATGAAATTCTTATTAGGCTATTTTTATTTGGTAGGTGATCCCGAATGCGACAATACCCTATCACCCGACTACCGTTATTAAGAGACCGGCATACCATGGTCGAGTGAGTACTACTTCCACTCTCGATTATTGCTTGTGATTGTAATGATAGTGGCATTAGTTGTTTAGGCAAAGATAAAAATGATTGTGCATGATGGGGTATATGGGAATTATATACTTGTCTGCTGTTGATATGTGAAGTTAAACTTAAGGAATATCGAAACCGGGTGTTAAGCTACTGCTTGTATAGCGTGGAGTTATAATTGATTGTTTGCGAATATCGATTGGTCTCCTAAAAGAATTGGATTAATCTATTATCGAACCCCAATTATAAGTGAACTCATTCATATCATGATGGGGATGGAGCATTAGCATTTGTTGGTTTTTCGTGATCCATAAAACAAATATTTGTTGGTTTTTCATGATCCATAAAACGAATATTTGTTGGTTTTTTGTGATCTATAAAACGAATATATGTTAGTTAATCGTGATCCATAAAACGAATATATGTTGGTTCATCGTGATCCATTAAACGAATATATGCTGGTTTATCGTGATCCATAAAACAAATTGTAGTTCAGTTGACCGTGAGCTTAAACGCCGTCGTACCGCAGGATTCGTAAATCTTCTAACCCGGGATGGAGGGCGTAAGTCCATCCACATATGATTTCCGGCTGGTCATATGTTTGTTGAACTCACTCATTTGATGTATTTCACTTGGTTGACTAATTACTTGCTTGAATGTTTTGTATTAATTGTGATTCGGAAGTTTTCACTCACTAAGCTAGTGTAGCTTATACCCCAATAGTTTTTTGTTGCAGTATGAATACCTTTGGCTATCTCCGAGGACCCGTGGACATCAGGTATAGCTCTTAGAGGTTGAGGAGCTTTTGTTAAGGTCGGGACCTAAAAGTAGAAATGGGCTTCTAATCCTGTTTCCCAGAACCAGTGTCTGAAGGATAATTCAAGGAATTTTATGAGCTTGAGAATTCTTAGCATTGTTATCGGGGGTATGCCCCCTAGTTCGTGTAATAGAATAATTCTCTGAAAGCCGGTCATGATTTACATTCTTGTTGCTATGTATGTCTCCTTAAGCTACTACGAAGCAAAGTATGGTCTATATATGTTGAGTGTGAGCCTTACCCTTGATGTTCAAACTCATGGAAAGACTAAGGTTGTCTTACTTGAGTTTAAATGTTGAGTGTGGTGGACTGTCACGTATAGGGCACACTTTAGGGCGTGACACCCCGTACTCATCGAGGCATGGATTCTATTTTTGTTGTTGTTGATAGGTTTTCCAAGATGGTTCATTTTCTCCCTTACAAGAAGGTAGCTGATGCTCAAGCTGTAGCAAAATTGTTCTTTAGAGAAGTGGTTCGTTCGCATGTGTGCCTAAATCCATAACATCTAATCGAGATAGCAAGTTTTTAAGTCACTTCTAGAGGACCTTGTGGCAGATGTTTGATTCATCCTTGAACTACAACAGTACAGCCCACCTACAAACGAATGGACAGACTGGGGTCACCAACAAAACTTTGGGCAACCTGATTAGAAGCATTTGTGGAGAGAAGCCGAAGCAATGGGATGTTGCATTGGCTCAAGCAGAGTTTTCCTATAACAGTGCGGTTCACAAGACAATAGGGATATTATAAACCCCTAAATTTTCGGAATGGGTTTAGCACAAAACCCTAACCGGAAGTCAAATGAAACCCTAAAGGTCAAACAAAACTCTAGTTTACCGTATCAAACTAAATCCGGCATTGCCGTTTTCTTTGGCCCTGAAAAACGAAGTTGGGATAATTAGCTCGAATAGTCCGTAATCATTATAGGTTTTATAAAAGTTTCAGTTTCTTGAAATTCGAGTGTCCTTCGAACCCGATCGGACACAGTTCTCGAAAAAAGTGTCCGGAAGCCCGGACTAGTAAAAATATTCTGAATACACCGTTAGACTCGTAAAAATATAAGTTTTCCAAAAATATCAGTTTCATAATTTTTCGATAAGTAAAAATAACAGATATAGCTATTATACGCGTATTTTCTTACTACCGGTACTTTAATTGTCATATCTACTTTACATTGCACTATTCATTACTATTCTACACTATTCTTTTATCTCTACTTTTTCTTACACCTACTCTTATACTCTACATAACCTATAATCTTAACTTTTTACCTTTCCTATAACTTTATATCATATCTACCTTACTAATTACATCTTTTATTTATTAAAAAGTCACAAAATTAAATCTCTTCCCCCTCTAAAGTACAATGGTCGATGCCCCTTCTCTCTCTTCCCCCTCAATTTGTTTTAATTTTGCATTTATTTTAATCACACAAAAATCACTCCTCAAAATCCTATAAATACCCCCCTCCTCTTTCACTTCTTTCACACATTCACTACCCACAAATTCATACAAAAACTCTCTCAAATTTTCCTCTCAAAACTCTCCCAAAATACCATCTCAAAACTCTCTCCAAATAATTCTACAACAACTTCTACCAACAAACCAAAACCCATAACCACATAACCATAACAAAGTCTTCTTTAGTAACCACTTATATTTTCTTTCTTCTTCTTCATGTCATGTAACTTTACATGACCATAGTGTGAGTTTCCAAATACTACAAGTTATGGAAACTACATTATGTTCATGTATTGTTTTTGTTCATGCCAATCCAATTATGTTTATGTTGTTGTTTATATATCTATACATATGTATACATATTCCTTAGAGCATAAAATCTCACTTGCAATTTATTTATTTCATGCAAAGCAATTTATTTACTTTTCCATTGCAATTTATTTATTTATTCCTTGTTGAAATTAAGACTAGTCTCTAGTCTTAGACTTGTCCTCATCAAGTCAAAACAAGCTTTTCTTTCTTTCGTTTATCTTATTATGGTCTTAGTCTATTAGTCCCGGAGCCTTGAAAAAGCTAAGACTCCAATACTTGACTTTATTATTATGCTTTATGTTTTTTTTTATATTCTCATAATCGTTTCATCTAGATTGTTGTCCAAAAGTCTTATTTTCTAAGATAATTAAATAAAAGAAGGCTTTTTTGTCACTTAGGAATAAGTTTATGTGAAACATAAAAATATAAGATAACAAAAATAACTCATTCATTTTCAAGTTACAAAAAGAATTCACTATGAATTTAGAAACTATTTTTACTTAAAAGCTACTTAAATCTTTGTTACTCTACCTTGTTTTCAAAAGAAAATATATTTGTTGACAAAAATGGTTCTTTCCATAAGAAAGAAAATAAGATGGATAACTAAGGAAATTTTAAGTAAAGACCTTGCAAACAAATAGGCAAAGAAAATTTATGGTTTAAAATAATAAAGTTATTTTTCAAGTTACAAGAGGAAATTAATAGAATTATAGAAATTAGTTTTTTTTTTTTTTTTACAAAAAGTCCTTAATTGTTCCACCTTGTTTTTAAAGAAAACAAATTTTCATGCATGGATGATTATTTTTGAAAAATATGAGACATGAGAAAAAGAATGAGAAATATCAAGTAAAGATTTTACAAACAAGTAAATAAAGGAATTGACACAAGAAAAAAATGAAGAAAGCAATTTCCTAGAAAACTCAAATATAGTATTAATGTAGAAGTTTTATTTTCAAAGGTCATTTAGAAAAGATAAATGAAACCAACATAAAACGCTTTTAGAAAACAAAGAAAGCAAGGAAATTTACAAAACAATTTCCGAAAAGCTTCAACCCACATTGTTTTACCTAAGAAAAATAATTTGGACAACAAGACACTTGAGCATGCTTAAATATGAGTTATATAGTTATAAAAAGAGAATTTTTCAACTATATAGATAACTAAGTATTTATCAAACAAATTTGATTCCTTGAACCAAAGTTGTTTTTACTTGGAAAATCCGTGGTGAATTTTGTCGCCACTTTTTCGGAGCCTATATGGCTTTGTTTGTGGGAAATAATTTTAGAAATGGGTAGATCTTTTTGAGTAGTAGAAATCGGTATATTATATGCGCGATTCCGAGTTAAAATGACCAAGTTATGGCCATTTTAAGTTGGAACATTCTTCTACAACAACTTTAACGTTCTTTGACATTGTTTTGTCAAAATTCAAGAAAATCTTCAAGAAAAACACATTATGGTATTTTCCTTGGTTAGGTGACCCCGAGGAAGGATTTCTTCACCCCGAGAACTATTACGATTAAGTGGAGTGTGTGAACGACTCATCCGCTTAGAGGAAAGACGACAAATGGCATTGTGAGTTTATTTCCTATAAATGCACACTTGTTGTGCTTGTAAATTAGTTGCACTAGAGCTAGGAAAAGATAAACCGATATGCATGTAAAATAATTCCTTGAAAGAATTCTAAGAATATCGAAGCCCGAATTGTTCTAAGAGATTGTTTTAGTTTAATATTGATTTGTGTGAAATTCCTTGATCACCTTAAATTGAAAATAATTATGTTAAAACTTTATAAATTAAATGAATTCATGCATACCACGAAGTGAGTCACATTGCATGGTTGGTTATTATCCTTGGGTGAGAAGGATAATAGGCTCATGTCGAAAGCAACACTTGGCGGAAGATCCGAAACCATTGCTTGGCGGCTTAATGGAATATGCTTGGCGGTTGATCCGAAAGCAAGATCAAATCAAGTAGATTCGGAATACTTGGCGATGAGTCTCGCAAGTTTAAAAGTTTTAATGAATCTTGGCGATGAGTGCTCGCAAGCTTAAATTTTCTATTGTTAAAACTACTTGTTTTGAGTATCACCAAACCCCGAATGGAGGGCGTAAATCCATTCAACATATAGTTCCCGAAAGCTATATGATTGTTTGCCCACGTGTTTGATGCATTACATATGTTGATTAACCAACTTGTTTGAATCTTGTTACAAGAAGTTATATGGAGATAGTTCTCACTAAGCCTATTAGCTTATACCCCGATAGCTATCTTTTGCAGTTCCCGTACTTATGGTTAAGGCCGCGTGGGCCATGCGGGCAGGTAATCCCTTTTGAACATTAGAAATCTGGATAAAGTATAGCATAATAATAGCATGCAAATAGTTATATAATAGATTAGTAATTTAGGAAATTGTCCTTAAGTTTGTAAAGTCTTTGCCATGACAAATAATTATTGTTAATCCTCTTTTCTAATAGTTTTTATATCTCCTTAAACTTCATTATTCCACATATGGTCCTCTAAAATTGTGGAAGTAAGCCTTACACTTAATATAAAAGCTTTTGGAAATGACTAAGGTTGTCATACTAAGCTTAATATTGAGTTGCGGACTGTCACGTTTAGGTACCCATTGGGGTGACAGATATCCCCTTCTCTATCATGTATGCAAAGACTCCTCACATGTTTTGGATTTGATCAAACTTTCCAAAAACTTCTGACTCAATACTAAGCAAAGAATATGGCAGAGCACTGGCAACTTGTGACGGCTGAGATAATGAAAGAAGATTGAGTAGTCCAATGCTAAGTATAAAGAGGCAGCTGACAAGCATCGCCGAAAGCAAATCTTTGGATTAGTGAATAGGTGGTGGTATTCCTGAGGAAAGATATCTAGTTGGCAGATAAAGTAAGTTCAGCCAAAGAAGTATGGCTTATATCAAATCATACGGAAGATCAATGACAAATTCATGTGTAGTTGGTCTTCCCAATAGCATGGGTATTTCAAAACGTCAAAAGTAGCTGAGCTTTGTCTTTACCATCCTGATGATGCGCCTTTAATCCAGATGAGAACTCGGGTCGAGTTCTTTACAGGTGAGAGAGAATGATGTAGTTGAGATAGCTGACGCGTTTAAGACAAAGAAGCAGCCAAGAAGTGACCCCGAAGCACAGGACTAAAGGTTGCCGACCTTAAAAGACCACCTTGATGGAAACCAACAAAGCCGAATATAAGCTCCGGCTTAGGGAGATAGGCCGCCTGATGTTTTCATTTTTATGTTGTCAGCTTTTACTCCAGCTTTTATTTATTCAAGTTATTTTCTTTATTTTCATTTTTAGGACTTTGTTATGCATATAAATAGTCTAGAAACCCTAACTTATGTTTCTGAGAACAATTTCATCAATTTGAAATCCAAGTTTGGAGCATTCTCTCTGAAATTGCAGTTGTCTTACATTTGTGTGAATTAAGTTCACATTTGAGATTCACTCGTCGAGTGTTCTCATTTTATCCACGCTATCTCGCTGCATCAATAGAAGCTCCCAGTAAGTGTACATATTGACAATATAATAATCTATTTTGTAAATGTAATATATTGCTTTTGGTAGCACACAATAAATTATGCTTTTTATAGAGTTATCCAAAAAGGTTAGATCTAGCTCCCCCATTTAACTACATATTATATATGTATATATATAATTTAAAAAATTTCATGGTATGTGACTTCTCATTTAAGATAATTTTTCACCATTTGTGATTTCCATTTTTTTTTTTTTTGCCATTTTTTATGATTTCCCTTTTGTCGCTGTAAACCCCTGAAATTTTCAGTTAATTTAAGTTTAATCTTAGAATTGAAAGTCAATCGAAACCCTAAGGGTCAACAAAAGTCTAGTACAAATCCTACATTTTAGATCCAGCATTCCCATTTTCTTTAGCCCTAGAAAACGAAATTTGAATAATTAGTGATAATAGTTCGTCATAGCTTTAGGTTATATAAAAATATTATATTTGTAAAATCCGAGTGTCCTTCGGACTCAAGTGAGATCAGTTTTCGAAAATAGTGTCTCGGAGCGCAGAATAATAAAAATATTTCGATAATACTGATAGAATTGATTTAATATAAGGATTTCAAAAATATTAGTTTCGTAATTTTTAGGTAATTAAAAATATCAGATATTGCAATTATACGCGTATTTTCTTACTAGCGGTATTTTACTAGTCACATCTACGTTACATTACACTATTCATTACTATTCTATATTATTTATCTATCTCAACGTTTTCTAACACCTACTCTTATAACACCATAACCTATTATCTTTACTTTTTACCTTTCTCATAACTTTATATCATATCTACTTTACAAATTATTACTTTTAATACACAAAAATCCAAAAAAATTACATCTCCTTCTCCTCTCTCTCTCCTTGGCCAGCGCCACTTCATCTCCCTCTTCCTCTATTTTATTTCATGTTTTTCTTTAATTAAATCACTCAAAAATCACTCCACATTTTCCTATAAATACCCTCCCTCCTCTTTCACTTCATTCACACATCTTCTACTCATAAATTTCATTCCCAAAACTCTCTCCAAATTCCCACTCAATTACTATCCCAAAACTCTCTCAAAATTCTTTCACAAAACCTTCTTCTTCTTCTACAAAACCTTTAGGCAAGAAATTTTCTTTAAGATTTCTCTTACCATGTCATGTAACTTTACATGACCATGGTGTGAGTTTCCTAAACTTAATGTTATGGAAACTACACTATGTTCATGTATTGTTCTTGTTCATGAAATTATATTCATGTATTTCTAGGTTGTTATTTTACTTTTGCTCATATTTTGATCTCATGTTAATCCTTTATATATATGTAACTAGATATAATTATGTACTAATATATAATCTTTAGAGCATATAAGCTCATTGTTATTTATTTACTTCCAAGTAATACAATTTATTTATTTACTTCATGCTATTTTAAGACTAGTCTTTAGTCTTAGACTTATCCTCATCAAGTCAAAACAACATATTTGCTTTCTTTTCTTATTTTTCTGTTGGGACTAGTCCATTCTTAGTCCCGGGATACCTTGATGAAGCTAAGCTTCCCAATACTTGATATATCTCCTTACTTGCTTATTTTATTACCATTATGTTTTTCCTATGTTTTCATAATTCTATTTCATGATCATGCATGAACATAGTGATTTTGTCTCAAGAAGATAAAGAACGAAAGTTTTCTTAAAATAGAAGTCTATCTCCAAAAATAAATGTTGTGATGAAAGAAACAATTTTTTCTATGAAAACTTAAGGAACCAACTTAGTATATCTTTTCTAAGAAATTAGTGCAGCTCATAATAGAAGCTAGAAACTAAAGAAAAGAGGAATTCTTAGAAAATATACATTTATTGAAAAAGTATTCTTTAAAATTAAGAGATTTCAAATTCTTGTTTAAATAAAAGTTTTACTAAAAAAACTTCACTTTTCATCATTCAAAAAGACTAGTTTGACAAACACCAAGAAATTTCCTTTCATAAAAAAAAAAAATAGAATTAATGAACAACATAGTAAACCACTTCTTCAAAATATAGAATTATTACTTTCAAAAGAATTAGAAACTAAGCTATAAGGAATTTAGAAAATGGAAAATCATTTTTTTGAAATTTAAAAAGATTAAGGAAAAGACAATACCCCTTTCAAAATGACATGAGAAAGTTCTAAGCAAACTAAGAGGGAAATTTCAAAAGTTTTACTTTTCCAAAGTTTTAAAAGACTTTACTTTTACCAAAAATTTATAGCTGAGACAACTTCATTAATTTCATGCATTTAATATGAGTAAACAAATATGTATATATACTTTTTAAAGGTCTTACAACTATTATAATATCTATCTCTTTGATTCAAGTTTTATAAAAAGAAGAAAGCAAGTTTTGTAAAATTCGTGGTGAATTTAATCACCACTGTTTTAGAGCTCAAACGACTTAGTTTGATGAAAATAATTTTAGAATTGGATAGATCTTTTCGAGTAGGTAGAAATCGGTATATTATATGTGCAATTCCAAGTTAAAATGACTAACTTATGGCCATTTTAAGTTAGAATTTCTCTCTACACAAATTTTAACAATATTATGACATAGTTCCTTATTAGTACCATAGAATAAAAAAGAACTACTCATTTCGGGTATTCTTCTTGATTAGGTGATCTTGAGGAGAATTGTTCATATCCCGAAGATTACTACGATTAGTGGAAATCTCGAACGACTCATCCGTTACAAGAAAGGTATCATCATGGCTGAGTGAGTCTACTCTCTGTTATTTTTCATATTTATAATTGAGCTTGTAAATTTAGTTGCATTAGAATGTAGGAAAAATCAAATGGAAGTTGTATGATAATATGTTGAAAGAATATTAAGTATATCGAAACATGATTTGTTTGTAATAAAGTTGCATGTACATTAATATGTTGAAGTGTTTAAAATTGGTTGCTCACTTGAAAGAAGTTAAATATAACTACTAGACTATAATTAAGAAACTATGCATGCACTTTATATGTTAAGTCACATTGCATTCACTACTATACAATTGGTGGGACAAATATATAATAGTGGTGGTAGGCATAACCAGTATATCATGTAAGTAGCGAGTAAGAGCCGGTAAGAACTACATAAACTGGTGGCTAGTAGGAGCCTGTAGTAACTACAAGTTTTTGATAGCATATAGGAGCTGGTAAGATCTTTAAAAGTGTTTTAAAAATCATGGCTGTAATTGGCTTGGATACCTAACTCTGAATGAAGGGCGTAATTCATTCAACATATGATTCCCGGAAAGTCATATGTCTTGTGTGCTCATGTGTTTGTTGCATTCCATTTTCTTGACTAATAAACTTGATTGATATTTTACTTCGAGTATGAAATTTTTGAGACTTACTCACTAAGCCCATAAGCTTAAGCCCCTATAGGTATTTGTATTCTCAGCAACACCTATTTTTGTACCCGAGGTCTCCTCATATCCGTGTAAGTATTCTTTTGAAGCTTTTGAAGGAAATCTACTTGAAGATTTAGATTAAAATTCCTTTGAAATCTTTAATGTAACATTTAAATACTGTAAAGACTATTTCGATCTTTGGGATTTAACAGGGGTATGCCCTTAAGAAATCATGTAATAGACCTTTGGTTATAATTCTATAAATATTTTATTTTTGGATTCTTCTATGTTTATTTTTACTTGCTTAGACTATGCTTCCCAAAAGTGTCTCCTATTACCGTGCTAGATGCCTTACATGTAATACTAAGACTTTTGCGTGACTAAGGCAGTCATTCTTGAGTCTTAATATTATATGTGGCGGGCTGCCACGTCTACGGTATCCTTCGGGGCATGACAGTTGCTCAAACTCTCTGACACAACGGAAATGGTTTTTTTTTATTAAATTATATATCTGTGACATATAATCTTCATGCAACTAATGGATTTAATAAGGGTTACACATGAACTTAATACAAAATACACCACTTTTACCACACGAGATCATATTTTCATAATAAAGAGAAAAATAAATGTAATTCTCTATAAATTGCATATTATTTAATATAAATGTGACACTCTAAATTTAGTGCTATCTACAACCTGCCAAGTGTAGTATTGGTTTAGATGCTTGTAATCACAAATAACCACATAAATATTCTCTTATGATCTTGAAGAGTTTAACTAACATTCATTAAACCAACACAACAAAATTTTTGAGTTATTACCAAGATATACCCTAGACTAGATACTAAGCACCTAGTATCCTTCATATCAAATACTCTGTTTTTCATTAATCTTCACATGTTTTGATTACTCATCTAGAAGATCTTTGATGCTAACGATATTCTCAATCTATCACATCCAAAAAAAGGGGCCTAGAAGGACTAATCTATAGTTACATATCAAGTATGCATGCAAGATATGAGAACCATTTTGTGAGTCTGAGATTGCAAACTATACCTAATATATGCTACACAATTTTTTTAATGCATAATAACATTTTAATAACTAAGGAAATACAGATTCTCATAGTCTATCAGAATCACAAAGAATCGGTATCCTCCATCAAACGGTAAAATAGGATAGATAAATACATATTACAAAGCTTTGAACTATTATCTAATTAAACTAATCATTCTAAGCTTATCTCATATATTACAAAAATTTCTAATTCATATAAAACATATGAATTAAATTACAAGCTAATCTTCATATCTCCAAGGTCTTTGCACTCTCTTAATCCATTGCCAGCCTGAGATATACCTGCACAAAGCTATGGGGGTATGAGCTCAACCATTGTAAGCCCCAGAAAAATTCAGTAAATAATTCCAAAATGAACTTCGAAAATAAACCCAAAAATCACTCCAAATTAAAAACCGAACTTCGATTAGTCCTAAATTACGAACGAATCCAGAAATTTCTTAATCTTGAGAAAAATAAGAATCATTAAAAATAAAATAAGAAATCGACATACTTCAAATATAAAACCACTATATATGAAAAATTTCATACTTAACTTTGACTTATAAAATCGGGTAATATAGAACCCAAAAACAAATTATAAAAAGTAAATAACGATAAACTTTCGGAAATAAAACTCAACTCAAGAATTAGAAAACGTTAAGAGATATTAAATGCTTACAAAAATAAAATTTAAAATAAATTTCTCAAATTAAATATGTTGTATAAACATAAAATATCAGTTTCTAAATCGGCAAAGATCTAAACCGAAAAATCACCGGGGAACCCTAAGTAGAATATAGTAGTTTAAGTCCAACAATCCCGCGCCTTTAACCCTAGAGGCCAAGGTATAGTTTAAGTGTGTAGAATATCCCGTAGTAATATAAGGTCACTTAAAAATATCAGATTGGTAAATTTTTTACCTAATTAGAACTCGTTCGGATACAGAATTTGAAAATCGTGTCTCCAGGCTTGAGATATAAAAAAATATCATTAGTACTATTAGACTCGTATTTTCATAAGGATTTCTAAAATATCAGTTTTATAATTTTTCGATAACTAGATGTATTTGATTTTACAATTATATTCGTATTTCATTACTACTAGTAATTAACTAGTATTTTGGTACTATTCACTATTATTCATTATACAATTTTATTATTCTTATAAACCCTTATATTTTTAGATAAATATTTTATATATTATGGAAAATTCTATTTTTCCAAAATTTAGTTCGTTTTGGGTTTTTACGGGATCAGTTTCTATTTAAGACCCGATACTAAAAATAAAATAAATTAATTTAATAATTGAAAATTATTTCAAAAATATTTTTATTTCATAAAATATTTTTTTTAGAATTTTTCGAGTTATAAAAATATCATTTACAGTTTATATTCGCGTATTTTGATCATATCAGTAACATATTTGTTAAAATACTAAATAATTCAAATAATTTTTTAATTTTATTTATGAAAATTCTGCCATTCATTTAAAGTTATTTTTCTGAATTTTATTTTATATATTTTCTTAATAAAAAGTACTTTTTCAACCCATACTTCAAGTACACTTCCAATTATCACTTCTACACATTAATCAAGTTTTCTTTCACTCATTCTACACTCCATTTCCCCATAAATGGCAGTTGACCACACTCATAAAAATAGCCATTTTTCTTTTATTTATTAATTTATTTAATGATTAAAGTCTCTTTTAGTTAGCAAATGAAGGGACACAAGTTACACTTTCAAAAATTTAAGTTACAAACTAACTAAACCCCCTCTCTCTCCTTTGCAATTCATGTGCAGCACAACCCCCCCCCCCCAATTTGCTGCCATTGTATTTTTTTTTTTTCTTTCAATCATACATCCTCTCTCTCCATTTAATGCCTCTCTCATTTACACTATTTCCTTCTTTGAAACCCTACACCATTTACTCTCTTTTTTCTCTCTTTATCACTTTCTTAGCCTTGTTGTTGCAAGAAAAACAAGCTGCCCCTATCTTTAAATCTTGCTTCTACACTCCATTCTTGAAGATCCTTTGAATAAACCTTCTTCTTAAGCTTCTATAGATGATATAGATAAAGTATAGTGAGTTTTCATGCATCAAATAACCTTTCATAAGCTTAAAAGCTAAGGATGATGACGCCAAAATGAAACACTCCTCTTATCTATGATTATTTTCTTGTATCATTATTGTTTTTTGCTAAAAATAGTTATATTTTGTAGATCTAACCTTTTTTTGTAGCTTTGATTTTGTTTATGCTTTAGATCTTATTATATGAGTTATTATTTTGTTATTGCTAATGATTTATGCATACATTCATCATTCACATAGCCATCATAGTTGTAAACCCTCAAAGTTTTGTAATCAATTAGAGCTTAAACCCTAATTAAAAGTTAACCGGATTCTAAAGTCAACAAAACCCTAGCCTATCGTAACCGTTCAGTCCAGCATCCCTGTGTAAGAAACCCTAAGAAAGTGGGAAAGAGTTTAGTGAGTAGAATAGTTCGTAATTATCTAAGAAAGTTAAAAAGATCAGTTTAGTAAAACCGCAACTCGTTTTGAAACCGATCGGACATAGTTCTTGAAAAACGTGTCTCGGGGTCCGAAATAGTAAAAATATTCTGAATATACCATTAGACTCGTAAAAATATAAGATTTTCAAAAATATCAATTTCATAATTTTTTTGTGGCTAAAAATATCAGATATCGCAATTATACACGTATTTTCTTACTATCGGTACTTAAATTGTCATGTCTACTTTACATTATACTATTTACTACTATTCTATACTATTTATCTATCTCTACTTTTCTTACAACCTACTCTTACAACCCATACCTCTATGTCTTACAATTTTTATTTCCAATACAACTTCACATCTTTCATATCTTTCTTTCATTAACAAAAATACAAAAAAAAAAAAAATTCCTTCCCCTTTTCTCCAGATTTGCACTGGCCCCTCTTCTTTTCCTCTTCAATTTGTTTTATTTTCATTTATTTAATTAACACAATTAACCTCCCATATTTTCCTATAATACCCCCCTCTCCGTCCACTTTTTTCATACCTTTCATACACTAAAGTTGCTCTCCCAAAATTCTACAAGAATCTCTCTCTCCCAAGAGTTCTCTCAAGTTAGTTCTTTTAGGTAATATTCTTCAAGTTTTCTTTACCATAAAGATTAAAGAAAGCAATAATAGGTTCATACTTTGTTTTTGTTCATCAATCAAATTTCTTTAATGTTGCTTTTATGTATATGATTATCTAAATATATATATAATGAAGCTATATATATATATATATATATCTTTTAGAGCAATAAGCTCATTTGTTTTGGCAATTTATTTACTTTAATATTGTTCTTAGATTAGACTTTCTAATCTTAGACTTGTCCCTATCAAGTCAAAACATTTCTTTTCTTTATGAGACTAGTCTATTCTTAGTTCGAGGTACCTTGATGAAGCCTAAGTTCCAATATTTGATTTATTTCTTTGCTAGCTATTCTTTTAAGTTATTAGTTCCTTTTGTTTTCATAACTTATGATTCATATTCATGCATGAACATAATGATTCTTGTCTCAACAAAAATAAATGAGGAAAGGTTTTCTTAAAATAAAGATTTTTTTCTAGAAATAAAAGTAGGAAGTAAATTTTCTAAAACTAAAAAGTCATCTAACAAACTTAAGGAGTTCATAGGAAATTTTATAGAAAGAACTTTTGGAGTAAACAAAAGTTTGCTAAAACTTCACATTTCATCAAGTACAAGAAATTCCTTTCATGAAAAAAAAATAATTTTAAGAAACTAGGAAATTATTTCTATGAAGATATAATTTTAGTAGTAAAACAAAGGAAATAAAATCATTCTTTGAAAATTAGAGGAAAAGGAATTTTTCATAACTCACATATTCTTTATCAAAAAAAAAGAATTTTCAAAAGTTCCACTTTTCTTTAGAAGACTTTACTTTCACAAAATCATGGTTTGAGACAACTTCATTAACTTTATACGTTTGATATGAGTAAATAAATATATGTATATGCATTTCAAAGTTTTATAAACTATTATAATACCTATCTCTTCAAAATGAGCTTTGGATAAAGAAGGAAATCAAGTTTATAAAAATTGATGGTGAATCTGCTCGCCACTTTTTTGAAACCCAAAAGACTTAGTTTGATAAAAATAAGTTTAGAAATAGATATATCTTTTCGTATAGGTAGAAAACGGTATATTATATGCAAAATTCCGAGTTAAAATGAGCAAGTTATAGCCATGTTAAGTTGAAATTTCCTTCTATACAATTTTACCATGATTTTCAGAAAAGTTTAGAATCTCAAGAATAAAATTCTATGAAAAAATCATTTTGGGTATTTCATCTTGTTTAGGTAAAAGGAGAACCGAGACACTTTCCCGAAAGATTACTTCGATAGGATCTACCAACATGGAGTGAGTTAATCTTTACTAAGTTATATTTCCTGTTTGTCCTTGTAATTGGTAGCACTAGAAATTAAGGAAAGATAAAAGTATTGTGTGATTTAATTTATGATTGGTTGAATATAAGTTAAGAATATCGAAAGAGGAATTGATAATTAAATGTTGATTCTTGCATTGATATGATGAATATCGTTTTTATCGCCTTTAACTTGAACTCAACATTATCTGGTTAAACTTATATTGAAAATATTCATGCATATCATGTTCATGAGTCACATTTGTTTCACTACTTTTCTCGTGTGGGGAAACAAGGAAGTTCTAGTGGTAGCTAGTAGGAGCCAGAAAGTCTACATAGGCCAGTAGGAGCTTAAAGTCTATGGGGCAAGCAGGAGCCAGCAAATCTGCAAATATTGATGGTCGTATGGGCAGAGGCGTAAAATCCTGCTATAACATGAGTTTCCAATTAATCTTGTGTATTTTGTTTGTTCATATTTTGGTACATTCTCTATGATTGTTTAAATACTTGTTTGATTTATGGAAATGTCTTGTAGATGGAATTATCTCACTAAGCTAGATTTGCCTATACCCTATAGCTTTTGTTACAGTATGATTACCTTTGGTTGGCACCAAGGAGCCCAGCTAGGTACAAGCTTAAGCTACTAGGATTTGGAGAATTATATTATTTAGTTTTAAACTTAGACTTCTAAGAAATCTTTATAGTAGCTTATGTTATAGTTGATTACTTTGTTAATGGTTTAGGTGTAACAAGACTTTTTGTAACCCCGGTTTTTCAAGTAGCTAAGATAACCCTAGAACCGGAAACCCAAAACCCTAAACCGGAATAGCTCAAGCCTGGAGTGAGAACTAGGAACCCTAATTCCGGCTTTTCCTCGGTTTCCAATTAATAAACTTTTCTAAGAAAATTTAATTTTGATTATAATTCTTGAATATATTTCAAACTAAGAAAATATCTGATTTTGAGAAAATTTCAATTCCGGGTCATCCCGAGACCCATTATAGAAAAACGTGCCCCGGAACTAGAATTTCAAAAATATACTTATGAGTACTCATTAGAACCGAAATAAAATAAGGATTTCAAAAATATATTTTTCATAATTTTCCGGTTTATGAAAAATACAGTTATAGCCTTTTTATTCGTATTTCATTACTACCGGAAATTAAATTGTCTTGTCAACTATTCATTACTATTCATAAAGTACACCTACACTACCTATTAGCCTACCCTACAAATCCAACTCTTACCTCAATCACATCTCTCCTTCTTCCATAACTTTTGTCACTTCATCTCTTACAATTTGACAATTGATGCATGGATCAAATCAAGCCAAATCAAAGTGAAACAAACAAGTTTTCTCCCCCCTTTTTCTCTTCAAAACCGGCGCATATGGCCCCCCCCCCCATCCATCCCATTTGATTTTTTTTTTCATTTCTTTCCATTCTTTTAACCTAATTCAACTTCTTATATAAACTAACTTTCTCTCTCTCCCTCATTCTTTCATTCTCCACTTTCCAAAAGTTGCAAAGTGTGAAAAAGCTCCTCAATCCTCTCTTCTCCCCCTTTGGCCGAAACTTAAGCCCCCACACACACACTCACAACTTCTCATTTTTCTCTTCTATCTTCCATCCACTTCAAGTAAGTTATACTCCACTACTTCCAACTCATAAAACTTGTTATGGCTAAGTGATTTTTGGTTATCTCAACTCCATGTTCCCATGATCTTTAGTAGGAACAATGAGATAACAACACAAAAATCCCGAACCATTACAAGTAGATCTATCTTTTAAAGGAGTTTCCATACCAAAAGCTTTACTTTTATCCATCAAAAAGTCTTTTAAACAAAGGATCTTTTATAAAAATATGGTTTTTATGTTTTTAAAACTCATTTAAGCTTTTGATAAAGTAGATCCATCATCTTGTTACTCATGAGCATGTAGGCATTTATAGTTTCATTATTATTTTGTTCATATGTGCATAAATAGTCTTTAACACTTTTGTCTTTAGTAAATGACTTTCTAGTGTATAGATCTATATATATATGGGTCCATGAAGTCAAAAAGAAAAGTACTTTACAAGAAAAAGACTTTTGAAAATTCGGATGACTTTGAAAACCAAGGTCAAAAACACTTTTAACAACTTCTAAACTTATATTTATAAGAGAAATAAAGCCTATGGGTAATAGATAATGTTTAGTAGTATTTTTCATGAGTCTAAAGGAGTTTTTACTAAAGAAAATGTTGAAAACAAGAGATGAAGTCCATAGGAGTTTTGAGTTAAAAGTTATGAAAACCAAATTCGTAATAATGGATGTAGGGTTAGAAAACACTATTTTTCCAACTTCAAAAATGATATTTTCTTAAATAAATGAAGTCCTTAGGATATAGGTATAATAGATACTTAAAGTTTCAAGTATAAAATATATTTTTCCTAAAGGAATCAACTTGAAAATGAACTTTGTAAATTCGGATTTTTGGAAACCCCATAGTAAAAGACCCACTTAAAAGTTTGTAAATGTAGATTTTATTAAAGAAATAAAGGCCTTAGGATATAACTAATATAGGACAAAATTTCTTTAAATAAAGTAGAGTTTTCCAAAGGAAATCCATGTAAAATGTAGATGTGGTCAAATGTAGTAAACTCTTACTAAATATTGAGAGGAAATGGTTTCTAAGGAAAGTTTGTTTTCTAAAAATCGTTAAATCTAAAAGTTATAAGAACATAGACTCTTAAGGTTCACATCATGACATTCATGATAGGGAAAATCATTACCATTGCATTTAGCATCATTACACTTAGGAATCTCAAATGCATTCATCAAAACCGCATTTTTGGAATCAAGGAACCCGCTGTACAGATCTGATCCCTCAATTCCGAGGCTTAGATATTTTCAAAACTTGATTTAAACTTCATATTTGGAAAGCTCTTCCGAAGTAGATAGGAATCGGTATATAATTTGCGAAATTCCGACTTAAAACGACCAAGTTATGGCCATTTTAAAACGGAACTTCGGAAATGACGCGAATTCCGATTTCACTAAGTTTCCTTAGAGTTTTAGTGTCCTAAGTTGATAGAATACTTATTAGGGTAATTTCTTATATGAATAGGTGAACCCGTGGACGGTGACGAGTTACCTCCGGATTATTACTACTAGAAGACCGGAGTACCGATGGCGGAGTGAGTTTTTCTTCCCAATTCATTTATTGTATGTGCTTGTAAAGTAGTGCACTAGAATGTAGGTCAATTGAATGGAATATGAATAATGGGGATTATTGGGAAATTATATGATTGTTGATTGATATGAGAAACAAATTAAGAATATCGAAACCGGGTGATAAACTTTGATTGTATAGTTAGCTATGATGGATTGTCTGATAAATTGATTGATCGCCTAAGTAAATTGGCTTAATCAACTACTTGAGTAAATGATAATTGACATGTGCATATCACAAGGGGATGGAGCATGAGCATTTGTAGGTTAGTCGTGAACCATAAACGACATCGAATAATCGTAGGTTAGTCGTGAACCATAAACGACATCGAATAATCGTAGGTTAGTCGTGAACCATAAACGACATCGAATAATCGTAGGTTAGTCGTGAACCATAAACGACATCGAATAATCGTAGGTTAGTCGTGAACCATAAACGACATCGATAATCGTAGGTTAGCCGTGAGCCATAAACGGGATATTGTCGTACCGCAGGATTCGTTAATCTGCTAACCCGGGATGGAGGGCGCAATTCCATCCACATATGATTTCCGGTTGGTCATATGTATGTTGAACTCATGTGTTTGATGCATACACTTGCTTGATTAATAACTTGGTTGAATTGTTGTGATATAAATGTTTTTGTGGGAGATTACACTCACTAAGCTAGTTAGCTTACATCCCTACAGACCATTCCTTTTGCAGCTTACGCATTTATGGCTTAGGCGAAGAGACCCGGCTGAACAGGTACCGAAGCTAGGAGTTTTCCCTAGAAGTTATAATTTTTGTATTAGACTTCCATAGAAAACTTCTAAGACTTGGATGACTGTAATGGACCGCTAAATATTCTTTTGCGGGGGAATGCCCCTTAGAATTATGTAATATTTATTTATGTTCATGAATTATATCCTATTGCCCATGCATGCCAAATTAAGCTTTTATCTCCATTCGGACTTGTACTCTATTGTGTAAAGGTACGCCTTACATCTATATGAGACTTCCGAAAGACTAAGGTGGTAATTCGGGAATCTTATATGGCATGTGGCGGACTGTTACGTTTAGGGTACCCTATGGGGCGTGACAGTTCTTGGACCTGATCTTGTACAAGATGCTGCCGACAAGGTTCGGATAATCCAACAACGGATGAAGGAAGCCCAAGATAGACAGAAGAGTTGGGCAGATTTAAAAAGAAGGATTCTTGAGTTTCAAGTGGGGGATCATGTGTATTTAAAGGTAAATCCTATAAAGAGTATTCACCGAGTCCGCTCACAAGGAAAGTTGAGCCCTCGATATATTGGTCCCTTTGAAGTGTTGGAACGGGTGGGAGAGTTAGCATATCGCCTTGCCTTGCCACCAAATCTTTCGGGAGTGCATAATGTTTTTCATGTCTCTGTTCTTCACAAGCATGTCTCCGACCCGGATCAGATCATAGAATTGGAACCAGTGTTACTAAAGGAAAACCTCACGTATGAGGAGCACCGGTGCAGATCTTGGATACAAAGGTACAAAAATTAAGGAGTAAGGAAATTAAGTATGTAAAGGTCCTTTGGAGGAATCATACACACGAGGAAGCAACTTGGGAAGCGGAAAATGAGATGCGGCAGAAGTATCCAAACCTGTTTAAAGAATCAGGTAAGGCGTTCAAGTTTTGAGGACAAAACTTTGTTTAAGGTGGGTAGGTTGTAAACCCCGGTTTTCATAGTAACTGAGTAAGCTCCGTAAATCGGAAATCAAAACTAAATAGGATTAGTACAAGTAACCTAGAAACCCTAATTCCGGCTTTTCTTAGATTTCTATATAAAAGAACCTCTATAAGATAAATTAATGCGGATTATTGTTTTATAGTATATTTCGAACCATACAAAATTTTGATTTCGAAAAATTTTCTATTCCGAGCTTTCCCGAGCTTCATTACGGAAAAGCGAGCCCGGAACTAGAAACTCAGAAAAATATTCCGGAATACTCGTTAGAACCGGAATTTTATAAGGATTTCAAAAATATATATTTTATAATTTTTCGGGCTATAAAAATTACAATTATAGCCTTTTTCCCGTATTTTCGTTACTATCGATAAAGTAGATGTCTTATCTACTATTCCTTACTATTCACAAGTACAACCTACTACACACATACCCATACCCTATTCTTACAACCTTTCAATCACTCAATTCATTTCCTTTTCCAAGAAATTTTGTCTCTTAACAAATTATTACAATTAATACAATTATTACATAAATTCAAATTTCAAATGAAATCAAATATATCCCTCTCTCACTCCTTACATTGGAAGGCGTGAAACCCTCCCATTTTGGCTCCAAAATGCATTGTTTTATATTTTCTTTTAACACTCACAAACCCTAATTCCTCTAATATAAATAACCCTTTACTTTTCTCTCTCTTCACTTTTCATTTCATTTGTTCAATTGTCCAAAAAGCTCTCAAACCCTCTCTTCTTTTCTCTCAATGCCGTGACCTCCCTTACACCACACACACACACAAGCTTCAATTTTCTTCTCCATTCCTCATCTATTTCAAGCCTTAGGTGATGATTCCTAAGCCTTTACACTACTTAATCTTGTAATGGCAAGATTATTCATGAGTATTTTCACTCAAAGTCCCCATGAGCTCTTGCTAGGGACAAAGAAAATGCTACTACATGAATATCAAGCCATCACAAGAGTAGATCTTGTGTTTGATCAAGTTTTTGTTGAAGATATTTCATGTTCATGCATGTAGGAGTGGAGTAGAGTAGAGATCTAGCATAAAATTTCATGTCCATGCTTTTAAACTCATATCATGCATCATAAGTAGTAGATCTATCATTTTTACCACTCACCTTCATGTAGACATACTAGATCTCATCTTTATGTTGAGTTTATGTGCATTTATGGTCATAAATGCTTTTGTCTTGAGTAAATAACTTGCTAGTATGTAGATCTATAGGTAGATGAGTTAATGAAACCAAAAAGGAAAAGTTTTTGTTTGAAATACTCAAAGTCAAATTCGTATGGTTTTAAAGGCCTATTTTGAAAACCCTTTTATCAACTTCAAAACATGTATTTTACAAGAAAAATGAAGCCTTTAGGTGATAGATGGTGTTTGATGATATTTTCCATAAGTTTAAATGGGTTTCTACCAAAGGAAATGTTTAAAACAAGAGGTGAAGTCCAATAGAAATTTTGAGTTGAAAATCTTGTAGGCCAAATTCGTAATAATGGATAGATGGTTAGAAAACACTAGTTTTCCAACTTCAAATATGGTATTTTCTTAAATAAATAGAGTCCTTAGGGTATAGGTAAAATAAATACACAAAGTCTAAGTATAAAATGCTTTTTCCTCAAGAGAATCAACTTGAAAATGAATTTTTCTAAATTCGGATTTTTGGACAAATCCTATTTGAAAACCTATTTACAAAGTGTAGAATGCAATTTTTTATGTAGAAATGAAGGCTTGGGTAATAGGTTTAATAAAGACTTAATTTAGATAAAGATAAATTGATTTTTCTTAAAGAAATAACCTCAAAACAAATGAGATAGTCAAAGTTAGTAAACTAGTTTTTCTTGAAAGTGTATAATCATGGAGTTATACAAGTAAGAAGTTTCTAATTTTTCCTTTTAGTAAATAATTTCAAAAGCATGCATGCATCAAGTTCATATCATATCATTCATGATAGGAAATCATCTATATTGCATGAGTAGTTGAACTATATGCTAGAAACATCACAAACATCCACAAAAAGTATTTTTCGGAATTGGAGTCTTCGGACGACCAGAACTGTTTCTCTGTTTGGTGACTTAAATATTTTCGAAACTTGAAAATAATATTAGGAATAGATAGATCTTTCGAAGTAGATAGAAATCGATATATTATATGCTCAATTCCGAGTCAAAATGAGTTAGATATGGTCATTTAAAGTTAGGACTTTATCTTATGCGGAAATTGACGAACTTAGTAGTTAGAATAGTTAAGTTATTAGAACCTTATGAGAAATACTCATTGAGGGTATTCTTTGTACTTAGGTGAATTGGAGGAAGGGTTACCACTCCCCGAGGACTATTACGACTAGTGGATTTCACTACATGGACAAGTGAGTTCATTTCTCAATTAATTATGCTCTTGGATGTGCTTGTAGTAGTAGTGGCATTAGACTTAGGAAAAGATAAAATTGTGATTGAATGATGATCTAAACTTGTATGAATGAACGATAAGTATATCGAGGCAAGCTTTGTTGCAATAACTTGTATGAGCTAGTATAGATTTGGAGTGTCTGAAATCTGTATGATCACTTCTAAAATTATCTAATTAATATGCCATGATTATATGAATAAATTGTACATGCATATCACGTAGTGAGTCACATTGCATTACGAGAATGCTTTTGGTGGGAACAAAAGTATGATCGGGAGGCAGCGGGTCTTTAATGAAGGGGACTAGGGTTGCATGACTTATGGACCACCCCATTCAAATAATGAAAACTATGGTTGCATGACTTATGGACCAACATTAAAATTGTGGTTGCATGTCTTATGGACCACCCCACTTAAGATTGGGACTATGGTTGCATGTCTTATGGACCAACATTGGAACTGTAGTTGCATGACTTATGAACTACCCCAAACCCCGAATGGAGGGCGTAAATCCATTCACATATGATTACCGGAAATCATATGCTTGCTTGCTCATTTGCTTGTGCATTCATATGGTTGCTTAATTATAACTTGCTTGTATAGATATTTTTAGCTTGATCGAGTATGTTATTTGGAAAATGAATCTCACTAAGCAATTAGCTTATACCCCAATAGTTTTGTTGCAGTGTCCCTATTTTTGGGTTGTTTCGAAAGGACACTTGTGCAGGTATATCATTGGATTAAGGAGCTTTTGAAGAAGTCGGGACCTAGTATAGGCGTGGACTTCTAGGAAAATCTCTTTAATGTAGACTCAGATATTTGTAACATGGAGCTAAACGATGTAGACTCCCATTATTTTGGCAGGGGTACGCCCCCTTGGTTTTTGTAAAATTTACTATTTATCTGTTGTGATTTCTATTCTTAATGCTATGTATGCTTTCTTAAGACTACTCGATTCAAAGTGTGATCCTAAAAGTTGTGTAAGTACACCTTACACCCGATATGTAAACTTATGGGATGACTAAGGATGTCATACTTAAGTTTAAATATCGAGTGTGGTGGACTGTCGCGTTTAGGGTACCCTTTGGGGCGTGACAAGTCTAAGACTAGAAAGACTAGTCTTAAAATATGAAAGTAAATAAATTGCAATAACAAGTGAGTTTATATGCTCTGAAAGATATATATAGCTACATAGATATATAGCTACATAGATATATTTAGTTAGATATATATAGGGTAGCATATAACAACAAATAATAACAATAATAATATAATGGAAAATATAAACATGAACAAAACAAATAGAACATATTGTTGCTTCTTTAAATCTCATGAGTCTAAGAAACATACACTAAGCTCATGCTAAGTTATATAAACATGATGAGTATATGTAAGAAGTTTTACCTAAGATTATGTGTATGTTGAAGAGGAAAAGAAATGGGTTGTACTAATATGTGGGAAATGATTTTATGGAGAGAGAGGAAATTTGAGAGAGAGAGAGTTTATGGAGTGATTTTGTAGAGTTTTGAAAAAAATGAGTTGTGTGAAAGAATGAAAGAAGGAAGGGGTATTTGTAGAAATTTGAGTGAAAATTAGTGTGATTAAAATTAAATGAAATTGAAATAAAATGGATGAAAGAGGCAAGAGGGCACTTGTTTTTTGATGGAGAAGGGAGAGTGTTGATTTTTTTTGTATTTTTTATAATAAAAGTAGTAATGTGTAAGGTGTGATATGATTAAAGTTGAATCGGGAAGGTAAATTGTAAGAAATAAGTAAATAGTGTGTAAGAATAGGTTGTAAGAAAAAAGTAGAGATAGTGAAATAGTAATGAATAGTAAAAACAGTACTATGAATAGTATATTAAACAATTAAAATACTGATAGTAAAGAAAATACGCGGAAACGGCCTATATCTGATATATTTAGTTACCGAAAAATTTTAAACTTATATTTTTGAAATCATTGTATTTTTACGAGTCTAATGGAATTATCGAGATATTTTACTATCCGATGTATCAAGACACAATTTTCGAAAACTAATCTCGTTTAGATCCGAAACACACTGAAAATTAACGAATTGATATTTTTAAGCTTTCATATATTATTACAAACCATTATCCACCATTATCTCAATTCTGTTGTTTAGAGTTTAAGAACACGGGATTCCCGAATCTAAATTCATACTAAGACTAGTACTAGGTTAACTTAGGGTTGGTTTAATTCGATTCTAGCATTTATTTATTTGTACTGAAAAATCTAGAGGCTTACAGAGAGATAACCATGCAAGTTCTCAAGCTGTCATAAATGCAGTCACAACAACATTTTTGTCACCAAATGAGATGCTCCGAGGTGTAAAAAAAGGCTATTTGATACAGCTTAGCCATGCTATAAACTTTCTTTAGTAATGCAAGGCATATTCGAATCAAAATCTTGCAAATTTGGCATATAAGAAAGAGTTCATGGCCTTGGCAGTGGTATTCATCGCTGGTGTACACATTAATTAAGTTATAGATTGGTTAGTACTAACCAACAAAGTCTTAAACATTTTATCACTTAATGCATCGGAACCCTGGGCCAAAAAAAAAAAAAAAAAAAGTGGTTGTCCAAATTGTTAGATGATCATTTCATAGACCAATACAACTTAAGAAGAAAGCATGGAACAAGTTGTGCTCTCTCAAAGGAAGTTTGATGAGTTTTTTTGGTATGAACTCTTCCTAAAGCACTCATTAATAGCCATGATTTTTTTCCAACTACAACATTTAGTGATAAGATTCTGGTATTAACTCTTCCTTAGTATACAAGGCATGCGGTTGAATACAAATAGAGCCTATCTTTTTGAGAAATTGATGGCCAAACCAAAGTCTGTAGACAGAACAACTAAATGATTCAACACATTGGATATCATGGAGCAAGGTATGTCATGATCAAAACTCAAGCGGAAGCAGCGAGTGAAGATCTATTAGTGTGAGATGAGGCGTCATGACAGCTTCACTATCACTTGCTACGCGCTCAAGATAAATCGGTGAAAAGCAAAAATTGCGACCCCACCATCAATTTTGCATCAGCAGAGGTTATCCTCTATGTTCTATGGGCATTACCAAGTATTAATGAAGATAGATAATGTTGCTTACAAGCCGAATTCCCCTTCGAGTCTATGAATACACATGATTTTCCATGTGTCTAACCCAAAGCGATCCCTTAATCAGCATCACTGAGTCTTTTTCTACTTGAAGACATGGTCGATGATGCTCCTACCTCATTATATATCCAAGCTAGATGATTCTTGCAACTGTATGACTTGACCCTCCCTCATTATTTAGTGTAATGGTATCGCTTTTTCAATGAATTTTCATTCTCAAAGTGTTAACCCACAATAAAAGCCTATTCTATCACAGAGTTAAACACTCGAGCTAGGGTTCCGAAACAACCCACAACTCAGGTAACAATTTCTCTCTCACTCGTATTTTATCTTTCTCTCTAGGGTTCCAATATATCATTCTCTACACTTATTTCTCTCTCGTGTTCAGTTATCCTAACTAATTGTAATGTTTCTATGATGCGAGGAAGAAGATGAAATGATACTTTTATGGATTCGAGTTCCAGATAAACTCCTAAGCTCCATGCTTTGTTCTTGGGGTAAAGATGCTTCCCTTTCTGTTATTCATTGTATTTACTTATCACTTGTACATTTTTCTATTCTGTTTCATGTATTTCAGTGTAATTACCTATCTGTTACGCCTACAAATCTAGTTACAAAATATTGAAATATGTTGTAATCTACTACATATATTTTATTGTGGTCTTCAAGTAAGTAGGCCTTTTTATGTGTCATGGAGCTTCGGTCCATAACATGTTGCTCCTCGGTAGGGCGAATCACCATGTCCTCAAGGTGATAATATGGAAAATCTCGTTTAAAATCCTACTAATCGACCCAAATAGCTACCTCTATTAGTAAAGATTCCCACTAAACCAAAAGTTGTAAAAACTTTGTGCCCTGTCGTATCACCCTTCTTGAGTCTAAAATAGCTAAAGGTTGAACAATAGGAAAATTATCCCATGAGAGTAATGGAAGAGGCACCTCAGTACTGGTTCTCCCTTCAACTGTTTTAAGAACTGAAATATGAAAGACAGGGTGTATACAAGAAGTACTAGGAAGATCCAATTTGTATGCTACTGCCCCTATCTTTTGTAGTACTTTATAAGGGCCAAAATAACGTCTTGACAACTTATAAGATAACCTATTGGCAAGAGATGTTTGCCTCTATGGTTGTAGCTTGACATACACCCAATCACCTACTTCAAAAGCTTTATCAGTCCTCTACTTATCAACTTGAGACTTCATTTTCTGCTAAGCTTGCAGTAAATGAGATCAAAGTTGGCATAAAATCTCATCTCTAGTCTTTAGTTCATGATCCACAGCTTCATTAGAACTTGTCCCTTGAATATAGGAAAGCACAGTTGGAGGTTCTCTGCCATACAAAGCCTGAAATGGTGTCATCTGAGCACTTGTTTGAAAATTTGTATTAAATGAAAATTTTGCCCATGGTAAAAACTTTGGCTATTGCTTTGGGGAATCCATAACAAATTATCGGAGGTAATTGTTCAAGATATCTATTAAATACTCTATTTTGACCATCTGTTTGGGATGATATGCTGAGCTCATCTTCAAAGTGGTACCATTGAGTTGAATAACTCTCCCCAAAATCTGCTCATAAAAACTCTGTCTCAGTCAAAATTACATTGTATTAGGTATTTCAGCAATTTGACACCATATCCACAAATAGTCCGGCCACTGTTAAAAGTGTGAAACTGAGCCGAAAGACACCCAAAATGCAATGCTTGGTTAAACGATCATAAACCACTAGTACAATCGAATATCCATGGAAATTGGCAGCTCAATTATGAAATCCATAAAAATGTCTTCAAAACATTCTATGGAATAGGCAATGGTTAGCAACCTAGCAGGGCATGGGTCAAATATTTAACGTTGTTAACACACATGAAAAAGCTTCACAAATTTCTCCACATCCTTCATCATTCCTTGCCAATAAAAAGATGCACTCAGTTGCTTAACTGTTTCAGAATTCCCAAATGTCCACCAATTGATGATGAATGGAATTCCATTATTAAAGAATTAATAATGGAAGAAATGAAAGGAATATTAAATCCGACTGCCACATATAATAGACCCTCCCTATAAGAAAGTGGTACAGGTCCCACTGTCCCTTGTTGAACATCAGATAGCAATTTATTCCATTCTTTATTCTCTTGATACTCTGTTTTAAGTAGTGTAACAAAGTCCAAAGAGAGTAAAGATATAGCAAAATAGAGAGAATCATCTAAAAAACTCCTAGAAAGTGCATCGGCCATCACATTCTGAGCTCCTGGCTTCTAAATGATCTCATAATCATATCTCGGTAATTTTAACTAAGTACTATTGTTGTTTTGGAGGCTGAATGACTTGATTTAAGGCTTCTCGAAGGCTCTTTTGATCTGTCTGAATAATAAAATGGCTTCCCAATAAGTACGGACGCCATTTTTTAACAGCCTCCACAATAGCCACCAGTTCTCTAACATAAGCACTATGTCTTTGCATGCGTAAAGAAAACTTCTTACTGAAGAATGCAATCGGTTGTTTGGCCTTATGCAAAATTACCCCCAATCCTGACCCTGAGGCATCAGTGTCAACAATAAATTGCTGGGAAAAATTTGGCAAAACCAAAACCGGAGTCTGAGTCATAGCTTGTTTCAACTGTGTAAATGCTTCAATAGCTGAGTCATTCTAGTCAAAATCATGCTTCTTTAGCAAATTTGTTAAAGGAGCAGCTATAACAGCATACCCTCGAACAAACCATCTATAATATCCTGTGAGTCCCAAGAATCCTTGCAATTGTTTAGGATTTACTAGTGTTGGCCAATCCAATATTGCTTGAATTTTAGAAGGATCAGGACTTACCCCAGTAACATCCACAAAATGTCTTAGATATTCCACTCTATTATGAACAAATGAACATTTCAATTGCTTAAGATAGAATTGGTTATCTTGTAAGCATTGCAAAGCTATTTCCAAATGTTGCCAATGGTCTTCTAAAGTCTTGCTATATATCAGTATATCATCAAAGAACACAATGATAAATTTTCACAAATAAGGGCAAAAAAGAGTGTTCATAATAGCCTGAAATGTAGCCAGAGCATTAGACAGAACCAAAGGCATAACCATGAACTCATAGTAGCCCTCATGAGTTCTGAATGTTGTTTTATGAATATCCTCAGGTAGCATTCTAATCTGATGGTACCCTTCTTGGAAATCCAACTTAGAAAATATTGTGGCTCCATAGAGTTCATCCAATAATTCATCCACGGTTGGAATAGGAAATTTATCCAACACTGTAGCTTGATTCAATGCCCTATAATCCACAGAAATCGCCAAGAACCATCCTTCTTTTTAACAAGTAATACTGGTGAACAGAAAGGACTTGAACTTGGCCTTATCACTCCAGACTGCAGCATTTCTTCCACCGGTTTCTCTATTTCTGCCTTCTGATAATGTGGATATCTGTATGGCCTAACATTCACTGGTTCAGACTCATTTTTAAGATGTATTCGATGTTGGACATCTCTCAATGGAGGCAGTGATGAAGGAGCTTCAAAAACACCTTGAAATCGGCCTAATAATGACTTTAAATCATTATTGCTAGTGAAATCAATAAGTGAATCTGGCTTCTAAGCCATCAAACTAAACATACAAGCCACATTATTAGATTGCACCAATTTATGTAATTGGTGATGTTGAATTTGTTGTGCAGCCACACTAGATTCCCCTGTTAACTTCAATCTATTACCTTGGTAACCAAATTCCATTGTCAAAGCAATATAATCCACTGTAATAGGTCCCAAAGTAGTCAACCATTGAATACCTAAGACTAAGTCAACCCCTTGTATAGGAAGAACATAGAAATCCACTGAAAAACAGTCATTGTTCAGCTTCAACTGAACCTTCTGACACACAGCAGTACAAGTCAGATATTCACCATTTCCAATCATAACCGGAAATGAAGAAGCAGCAACCATAGGTAAATTCAACTGTTTAGCCACTTTCTCTTGCATGAAATTGTGTGTACTTCCAGAATCTATAAGAATAGAAATAGCTTTGCCCTTAATGATGCCATTTAGACGAAGAGTTTTGGGTGCAAAAGCACCAGATAAGGTGTGAAAGTTGATTTCCACATTAGAATCCTGCACTATTTCTGTAACCTCAGTTATAAGGTCTTCATTTACCATATCCACATTATCAGCATGTGTATCAGGGTGAATCAACATAAAAATTTTAGCTTTGCAAATGTGATCTTTATTAAACTTTTCATCACAATTATAACAAAGTCCTTGTTGACATCTAATGGCCATTACAGATTGAGACAAATGCTTAAAGGGTAATGTTTTTTTAGAAGTTTGAATGGTTTGAGAAGAAGATAGTTCGAAATTGTTAATGTGAAAATGTTTGGTAGGTTTGAAAATGTTTGGTAGGTTTAAATGGAAGAAAGGTTAATTAGAGTGATTGTTTATATGAATTTGATGAATGTGCTGGAATTACAGTAGATGATTTTGCAGTTAAAGAAAGTAAAATGGTAAGTTTAGACTCATGCAATTTTGCTAAACTCATTGCATCTAGTAGACTAGTAGGTTTGGATGCCTGAACGTCTTACTTTATTAAGGTTTTAAGACCCGAAATAAAACAACTTTGTAAAAATGGTTCTGAAAGGCCAGTAACTCTATTAGAAAGAGTTTCAAATTCATGTTGATATTGAGAAACAGATCTTGTTTGCATTAATTTGCTCAATTGCCCTTGAAAGTCCTCAAAAAGAGAAGGTCTAAAATGCAATTCGAATGGCTTAACAAAGTAGGCCAAGAGGTAAGCAAATTATTTCTATACAACCATTCATACCATTCATCAGCTTCACCCTCTAACGCAAATGCAGCCAATTCTAACCTCTCATTTTTAGGTATCTTATGAAAATTAAAGAAGCGATTGGCTTTAAAGACCCATGGTAATAGATTCTGACCTAAGAACTTTGGAAGGTCCAATTTTATGTTGGCAAGGAAGTTAATACGAGTCTCCTGTGAATTCACGTTTGAAGATGATGACTCAATCCCTCCTGAAGCAGGTTATGGATTGGACCGATTCAGCATTTGTGCCTTCACAAATTTTAATAATTGATCCATATCTGCCATTAATTTCTCTTGCTGTTTTTGTAGATCAGCAATCCTGTTCTCCCGAGATTATAGTTCTTCCAACATGCGAGCATTGCGTGTTCCTTCTGCCATGATCACACGAAAACAATGAGAGCACCAATTGCTAAACCCACCATAAAGGCCCGATCTACCACAGAGTTAAACACTACCGAGCTAGGGTTCCGAAACAACTCTCACAACTCAGGTAACAATTTCTCTCTCACTCTCGTATTTTATCTCTCTCTCTAGGGTTTCGATTATATCATTCTCTACACTTATTTCTCTCTTGTGTTTTAGCTTATCCTAACTAATTGCAATGTTTCTATGATGCGAAGAAGAAGATGAAATGATATTTTTCTGGATTCGAGTTCCAGATAAACTCCTAAAGCTCCATGCTTTGTTCTTGGGGTAAAGATGCTCCCCTTTCTGTTATTCATTGTATTTATACTATCACTTGTACATTTTTCTATTCTGTTTCATGTATTTCAACTGTAACTACCTATCTGTTATGCCTACTAAATCTAGTTACAAAATATTGAAATCTGTTGTAATTTACTACCTGTATTTTATTGTGATCTTGAAGTAATGTAATCCTTCAAGTAAGTAGGCTTTTTATGTGTCCTAGAGCTTCGGTTCATAACACAAAGCTCTTATAAGGGTGTATTGATACAAATCGTTCTACGTTACATGTTTATTCTAGAGGAGTTAGGGCAATCAAGAATGAGGAAAATAATCAATAATAATATAGAGGTAGAAAACATGAAAAAGAACAGCTAAAATTCTTCTTACTTCTCCATTGTGGTATGTCTTAAAAGCAACTTTGCATTGGCCTCCAGGTCCTTTTCTTTTCCTCTAATTTTTCCATCTAAATCCATTACATTACACTTAGTACCAAAACCATCTAATCTAAATATTTAAGTTTAAAAATATAGTGTGAACTATTTTATCTATTACATAATAATATCTAAGTTTTTGTATGTTCTAAAGAAGATTAACATAGCATTTACCCAAGTGATGACATAAAGTTTTTGAGTTCCAACGTGTTTATGGTCCATCTTAAGCCCTTATCTTGCCACAGGCCTCGCTCCTAATGTCTACAATGGCATAAAATACCGTTTTTGCCAAACTAGAACTTACGAATTTCGTGTATACTAAAAACCATGATTAAAGCAAGATATTATAGTACTAACTGCAATCTTAGACAGGAGAATTATAGCTGCCTATCATTTTATCGGATCCACTTCCATAAGATCCCACAAATGTTGGCAAACTTCATAATGGCATATATATGTATGGATATGTATATAGATGTGTGCCTGTGAGTTTGCTCATGTATGGTTGACTACCCGTTAACTTGTATGTGATGAAACTGGCAGCTCTTGCTTGTGAGCTACTCAGATTGTAGATAAGATAAAGATATTGTTAGACTCGGGCCACACCAATATCCAAGCCCACTCGCTATACCTTAATGCGCCTATATCCACACTCTGTTCCTATTCTTTCTTCGTTCTCTTGCTCACTTTCTCTCTCGGTAATATCTCTGAAACCTTAATTTCTGTTACTCAATTTACTTTCTCTCTCGCTCATTATCTAATGTTATGTTATGTAGGTAATTGGATAAGATCTGGAAAATGCTAGATAAAATCCAGAACAAGCTATACCGAAGTGTTCCCGAATTCAAGCCTCATAATGCTCCACAACACACAAACGTGTTTCTCAAAAGGGGAATGCTCTTTCTTTTCCCTTGCTCTGTATTTATTTCATATTTTTCCTTTTCTGTTACAACAGATCTGAGTTTGTTACATGCATAACAGATCTTGAACTGTATGAGTTGTATTCTAACTGTTACATGTATGCTGCTAGTTGTATGAACTACTTGCTAACTGATTACAACTGTAATCTATGTATTTTTTAGGACAACTTGTTATCTTACTCTGTCGTGTAACAGATGACTCCCCCTTTGAAAATACAACCTTGTCCGCAAGGTTGTAATGAGAATAAATTTGACAGAATCTGTCATAGTCTTCCCAGCTGGCATCTTCCAATGGTAATCCCCGCCATTGAACTAGGATTTGCTTTATAGGATTTCCTCGAACCACCAAAACTCTAGAATTAATAATACTGAGTGGTTCCAAAATCGGATGATTATCTATGGCTTCTTGAGGTAACTCCAAAGAAGCTGTAGAAGAACCAAAATATTTCTTTAAGGAAGACACATGAAAAACATTATGAATTTTTTAATTTAGAAGCTCAACCTTATAAGCACATTGTCCAATTTTCTGAAGCACCCGAAATGGCCCATAAAATCGCTTAGATAACTTATGAAAGTTGCTAGCAACTGAAAGTTGTTTATATGGTTTGAGCTTTACCATCACCAAATCTCCAATATCAAACGTGACATCAGTTCGATGAGCATCAGCAAGTGTCTTCATTCGCTGTTGAGCCACCCTTAAATTGTCCTTCAAAGAGGACAAAAGTTGATCTCTAGTGGATAATTCCTAATCAACTACATCCAACTTGGATGTGCCCCTTATATAAGCTGGAATTATTGGTGGAGGTCTTCCATAAACCACCTCAAATGGTATACTCTTTGCTCCTTCATGATATGAACAATTATAGGCAAATTCAGCCCACGGAAGGAATTTAACCCACTTCTAAGGTTGTTCCATTACAAAGCACCTCAAATTCTGCTGAATAGTTATGTTCAAAACCTCCATTTGGCCATCTGATTGTAGATGATAAGCGGAACTCATGCACAATTTTGTGCCACTTAAAGAAAATAATTCTTTCCAAAATTTTCTCATAAAGATAGAATCTCTGTCAAAAACAATAGTCCAAGGAATACCATGAAATCTAATCTACATGTGCAAGAATAGCACTGCTACTTTAGAAGCAGTGAAATGTTCATCCAATGCCCCCAAGTGACAATACTTGGACAATCTGTCCACCATGACTAGACTAACAGTATAATTCTGAGATTTAGGAAGACATGTGATGAAATCTATGCTCACATCTTCCCATACTCTTTCTGGAATAGATAATGGAACTAAAATCCAGCTAGTGATCTAGTAACATATTTCACCTGTTGACAAATCAAACAGTTCCGTATAAATTGCTCAACATCACTCCTCATTCCTTCCCAGAAAAACTCTGCAGAAATCCACTTAAGAGTTTTCAGAAACCCAAAATGACCAGCCATTGGGGTTGTATGAAATTCCTTTAAAACAAGAGGCACCACACTCGAAGATTTCACCAAAAATAACTTGGAATGGAAATACAAAAATCCATTTTTCCAAGTTAAAGAATATTTATGATACAGCCCTGCAGCTAGGTCAGAAACAATAGCTGTGAATGCTGGGATAGTCTGATACTCTTGTTTAAGCACATTTAAACTTGAAAAACAAGGTGCAGATAATCCAAAATTTTGTCCCTCCTCCCCATGTTGTCTTGATATGGTATCAGCTACTATATTCTCTTAGCCAGTTGTATAAGTAATGGAGTAATCATAACCAAATAATTTGGACAAATATTTCTGTTGATCAGGTGTTTGAATTACCTGAGTCAAAATTTCCTTCAAACTTCTATGGTCTATACGAATCAAAAAATGTGTCCCTAAAACATATTGTCGCCACTTCCGAACAGATTCCACAATGCCATACAATTCTCTCACATAAGCAGATGCCTTTCGTAAATGAATAGGCAATTTCTTGCTAAAATATGAAATAGGACATTCTTCCTGCAACAAAATAGCACCAACAACCATACCCGAAGCATCTGTTTCAATGACAAACTGTTTAGTAAAATCTGGTAATTTCAATATTGGTGCCTTAACTAATGCTGCCTTAAGTGTCACGAAAGCATCGTTTGCTACATCTGACCATTCAAAACGGTCTTTCTGCAACAAATTTGTCAATGGTCCAGCAATTTGAGCATATCCCTTAATAAATCTTCTATAATATCCCGATAAACCCAGAAATGCTCGTAGTTGTTTAACTAACTGTGGAACTGGCCATTACTGAACCCCTTGTACCTTAGATGGGTCAGGACTCACACCTTGTATAGAAACAATGTGTCCTAAATAGTCAATAGTATCTTTTCCAAAAAGACACTTACTAGCCTTCAAATAAAACTCATGCTGCTGTAATGTCTTCAAAACTAACTCCAAATGACTCAAATGATCAGTTATATGCTTGCTATAAACCAATATGTCATCAAAAAATATAATGACAAATTTACGAAGATAAGGTTGAAAAATGCGATTCATGATTGATTGGAATGTAGCTGGAGCATTGGTCAAACCAAAGGGCATTACTAAAAATTCGTAATGACCCTGATGTGTCCAAAAAGCAGTCTTTTCAACATCACTAGAATGCATATGAATCTGGTGATATCCTGATTGCAAGTCTAATTTTGAAAAAACTGAAGCATCATGCAACTCATCCAACAATTCATCAATTGTTGGAATCGGAAACACATCTTTTACTATCACTTGATTCAAAGCCCTATAGTCAATACAAAAACGCCATGTCCCATCTTTCTTTTTTACCAAAAGCACCGGACTCGAAAAAGGACTATTACTATGCTGAATAATACCTAGTTCCAACATATCATGTACTTGTTTCTCAATTTCATTCTTCTGAAAATGTGGATATCTATGCGACTTAACATTTACTGTTTGTGCTCCTTCTACCAATTGAATTCTATGTTGAATAGTCCTTAATAGAGGCAATGATGAAGGTGCTTGAAAAACTGATGCATAGCTATCTAATAGATGATCTAAATCTCTATTGTTGGTGGTAATGCAACATGAAGTAGAAATTACCTCCTAAGCCACTAATTGAAAATAAGAAATGACAGCATCCTGTTGAATCAACTTACAAAGTTGATTGTGAGAAATCTGAGACAATAAATGTTGATCATCACCCTTGAGCACCACCATATACCCTGTAATATACAAAGTATATATAAGTGATAAGTATTCACAAGTTACCAAATATTAAGAGGGCATTATATTGATGTTAGAAAATAAGTTAAGATTGATCAATTATGTGTTGAAACAGATGGGCATCAATTGGATCAATTTCATTATTTTCTGCAATAAAGGCCGGCATTTCTAATGAAGAACGCCGCCGGCCTAGTTTTTAAATTGCCCGCGTACTTTGTAACAGACTGTACGCTGCCTCCTAGAGAATCTACGTCGTCGGCGTAGAGACGACGTAGGATGGGAACAATAGCGTTTTTCTTAACGCTGGGAGGAAAGCTGCCGGCGTTCATTAGGGTTTCTTCTCAACACTGGCATGAAAGCCGCCGGCGTAGGAAAAGATTTGCCGGCGTATGAAGGGAGAATTTGAATTCTGGAAATCAAAGCCTCGACAAACGCTGCTAGCGTTCGTGTAGATCTTACCAACGTATGGCGCAAGCCGGCAAAATTTGCAAGTACACCGCCGGCGTAAGGCCGGCTGATAAACCAAATTCATTCATATTTTGTGAATGCCAAAATGAACCTTTATTGATCATTTTTATTACGAATTTGGCACTTCAAAACATTAATGTATGCTTTCAGGTCTTTAAAGGAAATATTTTTCAAGGAAAGCAAAGACGGGTCAAAAATGCAAATTTTGGATTAAGAAGAACTCAAAATGACAAGATCAAGCCATGTTTTTCAACCATTACAAGGAGGAAGCAAAATTAAAAGATGAAAATCAAGCTTTTGAAAGACATTTGCAAGACATGACCTGTCTCAAACCATGTCAACCTGGAAATTGAACTTTGCAAAGGACATTTGTGAGACATGACCTGTCACTCACCCTGTCGATTTAATAAAAAGTCATTCAATGAGAAAACGACTTTTTAACTACAGTAACCTCCATTTTAAGACAAATGTCACGCCCCGAAGGGTACCCTAAACGTGGCAGTCTGCCGTACACAATATTAAAGCCTAAGAATGACCACCTCAGTCACGCGAAGGCTTCCATACTATGTACAAGGCGTCTAACACATGGAGGAGACTCATCGGAGTAATGCATTTTATGTTGATACAACTTAAGAACAATGTAAAGGAAATTCAATTCACTATTCTTTAAAATACAACTCATTAACTTCGATTTCAATTCATCAAAAGATTCTACTACATAAACTATTACAAGGCAAATAGGAAAACCTAGCTAATAACTTCAACATTCTTATGTCTTGCCGGAACCCCGGAGTCATACCCGGCTCCAACCAATTCAGTCCCCACTTTGCATTCTTGAGATAACCTGTTCATTTAAACAACTATAGGGGTATAAGCTACACTAGCTTAGTGAGTGAAAACTTCCAGGATTACATTTATAACACATCATACAATCAAGTGATTAGTCAGACAAGTGATATATCAAACTCGTGAATTCAACAAACATATGACCTGCCGGAAATCATATGTGGATGGACTTGCGCCCTCCATCCCGGGTTAGCAGATTAACGAATCCTGCGGTACGACCGAGACCGTTTCAGCTTACGGACAACTATGAACTATAAAATCGTTTAAGGTACAACGATAAACCGACAAATGCTAATGCTCTATCCCCATCGTGTATGAATGAGTTCAATTTCATCTTCAATTCGAAATAATCAATTATACCAATTCTTTTAAGTGATCGGTCAATAATCGCAGACAATCAATTCTAATTCATCTATACAGGCAATAGTTAATCACTCGGCTTCGATATTCTTACATTCCATTTCTCATATCAACAACAAGCATACATCTTTCCCATTCGTCCCCATCATGCATATCCATTTTATCTTTACCAAATACCTAGTGCAACTATTATTACAATCACATACAATAAATGAAATCGGAAGTAATACTCACTCGGCCATTGGATCACCGGTCTCTTAGTATAAGTAATCCGGTGGTAGGGAATCGTCGATATCGGGGTCACCTAAAAAGGAAGAAATACCCTAATAAGTATTTCATCACTAAGTCCAAGCTATCTCACACAATCTATCAAATTCGTAATTCTCGTCCTAAGCGGGAATTCCAACTTAAAACGGCCATAACTTGGTCATTTTAACTCGGAATCTCGCAAATTATATATCGATTTCTATCTACTTCGAAAGATCTATCTATTTCTAATATTATTTTAAGTTTTGAAAACATTTAGGTCTCGGAAAGAGGGATCAGATTGATCAGTAACGGTTTCCGATTCCGAAAAATAGTTTTGTAAATGTTTGTAATGTTTCTACTATGTAGATTAGCTATACATGCAATATGAATGATTTCCTAACATGAATGACATGAGATGAGTTTAATGTATGCATGATCTTGATGATTTTTGCTAAAAGGAAATTTTATAACTTTTTATCTTGCAAGACCATAATAACAACTACTTATGAAAAATCTAGTTTTCTAACTTTGATTATTTCCATTTGTTTTGCATTTATTACTTAAGAAAATATAATTATTTTTGTTAAAATTGAGTCTTCATTATATCTATTACTTATGACTTTCATTTCTTCATAAAAATTTCCATTTTGCACTTTGTAAACATGTTTTCAAGTGGGGTTGATTCCAAAATCCGAATTTTACAAAAATTAGTTTTTGAGTGATTCCTTTAAGTAAAAAAAAAAATCATTTGATACTTAGAAATTTAAGGCTCAACCATATATAACTAAGGGCTTCATTCTTACACAAAAATTTGCATTTTACGCTTTGCAAATATGTTTTCCAATATGATCTACTCAAAAATCCGAATTTTAGAAAATCCACTTTTTGCATGATTCCTTTGGGAAAAACTTGTTTAATGCATTAAAATTTAAGGCTTCACTATATCAATTACTTAAGGACTTCATTTAACACATAAAACATCCATTTTGAGCTTGAATACTAGGTGTTCTTATGGCCTTCATTCAAAATTACGAATTTCACAAATTGACTACTAACTTAAAATTTTCCATTTTAATTCCATTACTTGTTTTATACATTACTCATGCCTAAACTCATTTTAACTTGTAAAAATCATTGCTCAATGATATCTATTACCTATATACTTCATTTTTCACATAAAACATGAGTTTTGGAGTTGATACATGGGTTCTAAAAATTGGTCTTGGTTGGGATCCGAATTTAGAAAATTTATTTTTGGTCATATCTTTTGATTAAATCTATCTAAGCTCATGAAAATCCATTCCTTACATATCCTATCCTAAGAGCCTTTCATTTCTTAAATAAAAACTTCATTTTTGAGTTGGAAAACATGTTTTTGCACTAGGCCTTGGCCAAAATCCGAGAATAGAACTTTGTTTTGAAAATTAATCTTTGAAAATCATCTTTGAACCATATAAAATGAAGTCTTGATGCTATATATATATTAAGCCTTCATTTTCTTATGTAAAAATTACATTTTGACACTTGAAAAGTAGTTTTTAAATATGGGTCTTACCAAAATACGAATTTCACAATTTTGTTTGAGTTCATAACTAAGATCTATACTTAATATGAACATAAACATAAAACAAATGCATGGTAATAAGTTATAAACATCATGGATCTAAACTTCATTTATCAAAATCTTTCATTTATGGTATCTATACCCTAAGCCCTTCATTTTAAATGAAAAATATACATTTTGAAGTTGAAAAACCACTTTTCTAAATATGGTTCCATTTTCATCCGAATTTTCAAAATTGATTTTTGTTGAAAACAAAATAGATCTTGGTTTCCTACAACTTTCCTACCATCATCAAGCTATAGCAAGTTGTTCATGAACATAAACAAAGATCTAATGCATCTATGAACTCAAAACTTTAGATCTAGTATTCTAAACTAGTTTTACATGCATGAATCACTGTGATGCTAGATCTATGCATAAATCATAAGGAATAACAAAAATAACAACTTAAATAACAAGATCTATGGCATAAACAAAAATCAAAGCCATAAAAAGTTAGATCTACAAAATATAATAACTTTAAACAAGAAAATAATTATAATAAAGGTAATAAAAGTGGAGAAGAGAAAGATTTCATTTTTGGCATCATCATCCTAAGCTTTTAAGCTTATGGAAGTTCATTTGATGCATGAAACCTTCATTATACTTTACCTATATCACCTATGGAGCTTTAGGATGAAGATTTGCTTAGAAAATCTTTAAAAATGAAGTGTGGAAGCCATGAAGAAGAAGGGGGGCAGCTTGTTTTCCATGGAGGAACATGAACAAGAAGAAGAAGAAAAGAGAGGAAATAGAGAGAGAAAAGGTTAAAGAATGAAAGAGGGAAAGTGAATAAATGAAGGAGAGAGAGAAATGAGTGTTTTAATTGTAATAAATGAGAGAAAAAAAATAAAACATGGGCAGCCAAGGGGGAGGGGCTGCTGCACGTTTGAAATGGGGAGGGAAGAGAGAGGGTTTTGTTGAAATTTGACTTGAATTAAATTGTGTAATTAATGTGTAATGTAACTTTTTGAAAAAGGATTGAAATATAATTAATTTTAGTCAAAATATGAGTGGATAAAGGACAATGGCAGCCATAAATAGGGTCAAAAATCTGCCATCAATTGTGGGATAATGTGTAGAAAGATTGAAGTGAAAATGAAGTGATATGTGTAAGGTGTACTTGAAGGTATGGGTTGTAAAAGTACTTTATTAATAAAATAAATTAAAATAAAATAAAATTAGAAAATTTATTCCAAATATTGTAGCAGATTTTTCATAAAAATTAAATAATTATTTGAATTATTTTAGTATTTAACAAATACGTTTACCGGTTATACGGTATGATTAAAATACGCGAATATGAATATATGATATTTTTTATAACCCGAAAATTCTAAAAAAATATTTTATGGTAATAACAATATTTTTAAAATATTTTTCAATTATTAAATTAATTTATTTTATTTTTAGTACCGGGTCTTAAACAGAATCTGATCCCGTAAAAGCCCAAACTAACTAATTTTTAGAAAAACAAAATTTTCTATAATATATAAATTATTTATCTAAAAATATAAGGCTTTATAAGAATAATAAAATTTTATAATGAAATAAAAAAAAATGAATAGTGCCAAAGACTAATCAATTACCTATAATAATGGAAATACGATAAAAAGGTTATAACTGTAACTTTTATAACCCGAAAAATTATATAACTGATATATTTAGAAATCTTATGAAATTACGAGTCTAACGGTACTATTGGTATATTTTTGATATCTCGAGCCTCGGGACACGCTTTTCGAAGTCTGTGTCCGAACGGGTTCGAAATAGGTCAAAAATTTACCAGTCTGATATCTTTAGACAAACTCATATTACTATGAGCTATTCTACATATTTAGCTACGCCTCGGCCTCTAGGGTTAGGGGCACTAAGTTGCCGGACTTAGGCTATTGCATTCCGATTAAGGTTTCCGGGTGATTTTTCCGGTTTAGACCTTTGCCAATTTGGAAACTGATATTTATGTTTATACAACGTATTTAATTTGAGAAATCTATTTTTAAATTTTATTATTATATATATATTTTTTGTATTTAATATCTTTTAACGTTTTCGGAATTTTTGAATTGGGTTTCATTTCCGAAAGTTAATCGTTATTTACTTTTTAATAATTCGTTTTTGGGATCTATATTATCCGATTTTATAAATCGGAGTCACGTATGGAATTTGTCGTACGTAGTGGTTTTGGAATTGTAGTATGTTGAGTTCTTACTTCGTTTTTGAGAATTCTTATTTTTCCCAAGACTCGGGAATTTTTTTTTTAAATTCATTCGTGATTTAAAACCAGTTGAAATTCGGTTTTAATTTGGAGTGATTTTTAGGGTTTATTTTCGAAGTTCATCTTGAAATTATTTACTGAAATTTTCCGTGGCTTACATCCTCCCCACCTTAAGGAAAGTTTTGTCCGCAAAACTTGTTACGCGTATATAGTTTATCGAGAAAAGATTGTAAATTTCGAGTTATAGTTTCTAGCACCGATTTGTGCTTCGGTTTGTATTATTTCTAAATTTCGCATGATAGATCTTTTACAAAATATAGCACATACAATTTTATAAGATTTGGCTTAGCGATTCCAACCCTCACTTATACGACTCTTTTGGAAACGACACGGACTTGACTTGGACTACAGACGACTTGACTCGACCGACACTAGACGATTTATGACAACACGACCTTTCATGACTCGATTACTTTGACCAACGAAGGTTGTAGATTCGCTTCTCCATTCTTATGCAGATGTATATACAATATTGTGCTTTATGATTCATATTCCTTAAACAATATGGTCATCATCGTTTTAAATTCTTATCATCATGATCATCTTGATAGGATTGAAATCAAGAGATCTCATTGCTTTATTGTATAATTATTACTTGTGAAGTTCTTATGGAGTTTGGTAATTGAGATTTAAAATGAAATTTTTAACTTTTGTGTAACGATCATCGTAGATTTCAATCTTTCAAGTTCTTTATTTACAAGAAGTTGTACGAGGGGTATCTGGAATTCGTTAAATTAATCGAGGTTTGTTTTAGTTTCCATCATTGGCTCATTTAGCTTTTAATGGTCTCGGGCTTTCCTATTTTTTTAGTCTAGCCATTTAATCCAAGGGTATTTCTAACAACCTATCTCTTTGATTCTATTGATAGGAATGAATATGCGGTATTCTAAGGGTATAGCGCTAACCTGATACCGAGTTGCATCTTTGATCCTCGCTTCCTTCCATGGCAAAGGACTCCAGCTTCTCATCACTAGCTTCTCCATATACTACATAGGTGTGAAGGTCGTAGATGGGATTTCCAGATGAAGATGTTCCTAAGGAACTCCGATTTCTTTTTCCTTTGTCGCTTTTATTCCTATTACATCTCCTCCTCTTCTTTCTTGGTTGATCCAGCGAAGCAACACGTAAGTTATCCCGTTCAGGGCATGTTTTAGCTAAATGTCCCGTTTTTGAGCAAAGAAAGCATGCATTGTTTGTCTTTTTAGGACACTTCTCAACTTTGTGACTGGGGTCCCCACAGAGGTAACACTTGGATTGAAGTCGTGGACACCGTATAGGGTAATGCTTTCCCTTACATTTCCAACATTGTCTTATCCAATATTACGTCTTCTTCTTGTTTGGGTCATCGTCCAAGTGAAGTGTTCCAACTTTCCGACTTGGGGTCATGACGGGTTCTTGTTGTGGTTGGGTATATCTCCTACAATTTTATTAAGCTCAGGTGAAAATTCTAAATCTTTTATTACGTCTTAAGGCGGTAAAAGAGACTTAAGAAGCTTATCGGAATTACAGAATACGGAAATAGAAACATATATAAGAAATATTGAAATTCTACTGAAATCAAAATCGATAACAAAAACTTCATAATACTCGAAACGAAATACATGAAATCAAGAGAAGATGTAAATCTTCCATTACAAAAGTTCAAAGAAAGGATGCAAAACATACATTGGAATTAATTCATGAACTAGATGATAAACTACAACATTGGTTTACATTTTCAAAACATCTTTGTTCTTTTCAAAAAGTCATTTGCTCCTAACGCTCAACGAAAGATCTATTGCTATTTCTAGGAGACTGACTTCTTCCAATCAAGGAGCTATCCACTTGTTAATTCCCGTGGGGGCATCTACTTGCCCGGTGTCCCGGCTGTTTGCAGATGAAGCACTTTAGGGTTTTCTTTCTTGGACAGTCCATAATCTTATGCTCGGGATCTCCACAGAGGTAACACTTATGCTTCAGCTGTGGACACTGTTTTAGATAATGACTTTCCTTGCACTTCCAACAATTGATCTTACGCCTCTTAAAAGGTTCATTCTTAACAGATAGGCTAGTTCTCTTAGTCTTCTTAACCTTGGGGTTTGAACTAGCCATAGAAGAAGGAGTCTTAATTCCTTGCATTGTCACTTGGTGGGGTCCTTCCACCCGAACCGGTACATTCCTATTAAGCACTTGTTGTAAGAGGAGCTTTTGTGCATCCACCAAACATCCTAAAAGACCTATGACTTGTTGCATTGGATCTTGTGGTGGTGGAGTGTCTCTCACTTGTTGTTCCTCGGGAAGGTTAGTCGACTGTTGCATGTTCTCGTCAGGTAGCCTCCTAAAAACAGGACGAGACGGTCACGTTAGTCTAATTATACTATTCACAAGTTGCTTATGGTTTAGAAAAAGAGTTATAACTTTTTATTTTCTTTAAACTTGTTTATTTAGAAAAACGGTGAAAGCACGCAATTAATCTTACCCACCTAGTGGTCCTAGAGGTCAAAGGGGTAATCTAGTATCTCCATTATTGGCTTGAACTAGGAGTCGGGTAAGGTCACTTACTCCTATATTTTTGCAGTTGCTAGAGTATATTCGATTGTCTCATCAAATAATTTCAATCTTTCTTCCTCATATGTTTGTTTCTATGTTCTCTAGAAGTCTCTAAGATAGAATTAATAATTGAAAGTCATACCTCAAGGGTCATAGAGCTAAATCTAGTTCTTCCTCACTCAGGGGTCATCTAACACTTGCCTATCGATCCCTAAGATCGTATCTTAACATTCTATTCTCCTAAAGGCTTCCCACCTAATTCCCAAAACCTTGTCGCTCTGATACCAACTAAACTGTCACGCCCCGAAGGGTACCCTAAACGTGGCAGTCCGCCGTACACAATATTAAAGCCTAAGAATGACCACCTCAGTCACGCGAAGGCTTCCATACTATGTACAAGGCGTCTAACACATGGAGGAGACTCATCGGAGTAATGCATTTTATGTTGATACAACTTGAGAACAATGTAAAGGAAATTCAATTCACTATTCTTCAAAATTCAACTCATTAACTTCAATTACAATTCATCAAAAGATTCTACTACATAAACTATTACAAGGCAAATAGGAAAACCTAGCTAATAACTTCAAACATTCTTATGTCTTGCCGGAACCCGGAGTCATACCCGGCTCCAACCAATTCAGTCCCCACTTTGCATTCTTGAGATAACCTGTTCATTTAAACAACTATAGGGGTATAAGCTACACTAGCTTAGTGAGTGAAAACTTCCAGGATTACATTTATAACACATCATACAATCAAGTGATTAGTCAGACAAGTGATATGCATCAAACTCGTGAATTCAACAAACATATGACCTGCCGGAAATCATATGTGGATGGACTTGCGCCCTCCATCCCGGGTTAGCAGATTAACGAATCCTGCGGTACGACCGAGACCGTTTCAGCTTACGGACAACTAACTATAAAATCGTTTAAGGTACAACGATAAACCGACAAATGCTAATGCCATCCCCATCGTGTATGAATGAGTTCAATTTCATCTTCAATTCCGAATAATCAATTATACCAATTCTTTTAAGTGATCAGTCAATAATCGCAGACAATCAATTCTAATTCATCTATACAGGCAATAGTTAATCACTCGGCTTCGATATTCTTACATTCCATTTCTCATATCAACAACAAGCATACATTTCCCATTCGTCCCCATCATGCATATCCATTTTATCTTTACCAAATACCTAGTGCAACTATTATTACAATACATACAATAAATGAAATCGGAAGTAATACTCACTCGGCCATTGGATCACCGGTCTCTTAGTATAAGTAATCCGGTGGTAGGGAATCGTCGATATCGGGGTCACCTAAAAAGGAAGAAATACTCAATAAGTATTTCAACTCAAACTAATCTCAACGATCTATACAACTATTAAATTCGTAATTCTTGTCCTAAGCGGGAATTCCAACTTAAAACGGCCATAACTTGGTCATTTTAACTCGGAATCTCGCAAATTATATATCGATTTCTATCTACTTCGAAAGATCTATCTATTATAATATTATTTAAGTTTTGAAAATTTAGGTCTCGGAACAGAGGGATCAGATTAATCAGTAACGGTTTCCGATTCCGAAAAATAGTTTTGTAATGTTTGTAATGTTTTTATTATATAATTAGCTATACATGCAATATGAATGATTTCCTAACATGAATGACATGAGATGAGCTTAATGTATGTATGATCTTGATGATTTTTGCTAAAAAGAAATTTTATAACTTTTTATTTTGCAAGACCATAATAACCACTTACTTATGAAAAATCTAGTTTTCTAACTTTTATCATTTCCATTTGTTTTGGATTTGTTACTTAAGAAAATATAATTACTTTTGTCAAAATTGAGTCTTCATTATATATATTACTTATGACCTTCATTTCTACATAAAAATTTCCATTTTACACTTTGTAAGCATGTTTTCAAGTGGGGTTGATTCCAAAATCCGAATTTTACAAAAATTAGTTTTTGAGTGATTCCTTTAAGTAAAAAAAAAAAAATCATTTGATACTTAGAAATTTAAGGCTCAACCATATATAACTACTAAGGGCTTCATTCTTACACAAAAATTTGCATTTTAGCTTTGCAAATATGTTTTCCAATATGATCTACTCAAAAATCCGAATTTTAGAAAATCCACTTTTTGCATGATTCCTTTGGGAAAAACTTGTTTAATGCATTAAAATTTAAGGCTTCACTATATCAATTACTTAAGGACTTCATTTAACACATAAAACATCCATTTTGAGCTTGAATACTAGGTGTTCTTATGGCCTTCATTCAAAATTACGAATTTCACAAATTGACTACTAACTTAAAATTTTCCATTTTAATTCCATTACTTGTTTTATACATTACTCATGCCTAAACTCATTTTAACTTGTAAAAATCATTGCTCAATGATATCTATTACCTATATACTTCATTTTTCACATAAAACATGAGTTTTGGAGTTGATACATGGGTTCTAAAAATTGGTCTTGGTTGGGATCCGAATTTAGAAAATTTATTTTTGGTCATATCTTTTGATTAAATCTATCTAAGCTCATGAAAATCCATTCCTTACATATCCTATCCTAAGAGCCTTTCATTTCTTAAATAAAAACTTCATTTTTGAGTTGGAAAACATGTTTTTGCACTAGGCCTTGGCCAAAATCCGAGAATAGAACTTTGTTTTGAAAATTAATCTTTGAAAATCATCTTTGAACCATATAAAATGAAGTCTTGATGCTATATATATATTAAGCCTTCATTTTCTTATGTAAAAATTTACATTTTGACACTTGAAAAGTAGTTTTTAAATATGGGTCTTACCAAAATACGAATTTCACAATTTTGTTTGAGTTCATAACTAAGATCTATACTTAATATGAACATAAACATAAAACAAATGCATGGTAATAAGTTATAAACATCATGGATCTAAACTTCATTTATCAAAATCTTTCATTTATGGTATCTATACCCTAAGCCCTTCATTTTAAATGAAAAATATACATTTTGAAGTTGAAAAACCACTTTTCTAAATATGGTTCCATTTTCATCCGAATTTTCAAAATTGATTTTTGTTGAAAACAAAATAGATCTTGGCTTTCCTACAACTTTCCTACCATCATCAAGCTATAGCAAGTTGTTCATGAACATAAACAAAGATCTAATGCATCTATGAACTCAAAACTTTAGATCTAGTATTCTAAACTAGTTTTACATGCATGAATCACTAAGATAGACATGTGAATGCTAGATCTATGCATAAATCATAAGGAATAACAAAAATAACAACTTAAATAACAAGATCTATGGCATAAACAAAAATCAAAGCCATAAAAAGTTAGATCTACAAAATATAATAACTTTAAACAAGAAAATAATTATAATACAAGGTAATAAAAGTGGAGAAGAGAAAGATTTCATTTTTGGCATCATCATCCTAAGCTTTTAAGCTTATGGAAGTTCATTTGATGCATGAAACCTTCATTATACTTTACCTATATCACCTATGGAGCTTTAGGATGAAGATTTGCTTAGAAAATCTTTAAAAATGAAGTGTGGAAGCCATGGAAGATGTGGGGGCAGCTTGTTTGTTGGAGAAACATGAACAAGAAGAAGAAGAAAAGAGAGGAAATAGAGAGAGAAAAGGTTAAAGAATGAAAGAGGGAAAGTGAATAAATGAAGGAGAGAGAGAAATGAGTGTTTTAATTGTAATAAATGAGAGAAAAAAAATAAAACATGGGCAGCCAAGGGGGAGGGGCTGCTGCACGTTGAAATGGAGGAAGAGAGAGGAATGTTGAAATTTGACTTGAATTAAATTGTGTAATTAATGTGTAATGTAACTTTTTGAAAAAGGATTGAAATATAATTAATTTTAGTCAAAATATGAGTGGATAAAGGACAATGGCAGCCATAAATAGGGTCAAAAATCTGCCATCAATTGTGGGATAATGTGTAGAAAGATTGAAGTGAAAAGGAAGTGATATGTGTAAGTGTACTTGAAGGTATGGGTTGTAAAAGTACTTTATTAATAAAAAATTAAAATAAAATAAAATTAGAAAATTTATTCCAAAAATTGTAGCAGATTTTCATAATTAAATTAAATAATTATTTGAATTATTTTAGTATTTTAACAAATACGTTACCGGTACGGTCAAAATACGCGAATATGGGCTATAAATAATATTTTTATAACCCGAAAAATTCTAAAAAAATATTTTATGGAATAACAATATTTTTAAAATATTTTTCAATTATTAAATTAATTTATTTTATTTTTAGTATCGGGTCTTAAACAGAATCTGATCCCGTAAAGACCCAAAAACTAAATTTTAGAAAAACAAAATTTTCTATAATATAAATATTTATCTAAAAATATAAGCTTTATAAGAATAATAAAATTTTGTAATGAAATAAAAATGAATAGTGCAAAACTAATCAATTACCGGTAATAATGGAAATACGAAAAAGTTATAACTGTAACTTTTATAACCCGAAAAATTATATAACTGATATATTTAGAAATCTTATGAAATTACGAGTCTAACGGTACTATTGGTATATTTTTGATATCTCGAGCCCGGGACACGCTTTTCGAAGTCTGTATCCGAACGGGTTCGAAATAGGTCAAAAATTTACCAATGATGATTTTTAAACAAACTATATTACTATGAGCTATTCTACATATTTAAACTACCTCGGCCTCTAGGTTAGGGGCACTAGATTGCCGGACTTACTATTGCATTCCGATTAGGTTTCCGGGTGATTTTCCGGTTTAGACCTTTGCCAATTTGGAAACTGATATTTATGTTTATACAAGCATATTTAATTTGAGAAATTATTTTAAATTTTATTATTTTATATTTTTTGTATTTAATATCTTTTAACGTTTTCGGAATTTTTGAATTGGGTTTCATTTCGAAAGTTAATCGTTATTTACTTTTTTAATTCGTTTTTGGGATCTATATTATCCGATTTTATAAATCGGAGTCACGTATGGAATTTGTCGTACGTAGTGGTTTTGGAATTGTAGTATGTTGAGTTCTTACTTCGTTTTTGAATTCTTATTTTTCCCAAGACTCGGGAATTTTTTTTTTTAATTCATTCGTGATTTAAAACCAGTTGAAATTCGGTTTTAATTTGGAGTGATTTTTAGGGTTTTTTTCGAAGTTCATCTTGAAATTATTTACTGAAATTTTCCGTGGCTTACAGGGAAATGTTTAGAATCGAAATTGGAGTATAGCTAGCCAATTTTGGGGACAAATCTTGATGTAATTTTATATTTTGTATGGCTCGCTAAAGTAATGAAAGATCGCGTTTATTTCAAAGGAAAGGAGTTGTGAAAGGCATGCTTGCTAAACATGAGGCATAAAGAACATTAACTGCATATAGATTGCATGAGCATTCATTCATTCACATTATTGTTATGAAATTTCAACTTGTTACTCTATCTGTGAATTCTTTTATTCTCCTTATGATTACATGAATTTGTGAAATTCCATTTCTTTCTAAGTTTGATTTCCAAATTTTCGCAATTTTTGAACTTTGTTAACAAATCTAGTCCTTTCGAAATCTAAAACCTCCTAAGAATACTAAAAATTCATTAAACAATGTATAAATAGAAGAAACCGACGGATTCGGAACCGGGAACAAGAGTCTCTTCCGAATGAATCCGATCAACCGGTTGCACCTCCACCTAACCCTCAGGGAGTTGCGCCTCAAAATCAACAGGGTGATGTGTTAAATGCGATTGGACAATTGGCCAATCTTCTAAACACCTTCATCCAAAATCAGAACCCAGTTCAGAACCCGCACCCAGGGCAAAGTGCTTGGGATTCGGCCCCACACCCACCACCCGCAGATCATCGGGAAATGACTGCAGAGGCACCGGCTCCACAAGAAGAGCATTCCTATAATGTGCCATTGCTGCCACCCCCACCATACAGGAGACCCCACCGAAGCTCCTTACCAGACTTTATTAAGAGCAACGGTATTTTGATGGAGCATTCGGTAAACCAGATGAAGCCGAGGACTGGTTAGCTCAAATTAAGCGTTCTTTTGCTGCATATGAGATTCCACCTTATCTGCAGTTGGAATATGGAACATATATGCTGAGGTATAACACGAGGGTCTGGTGGGACTCCAAGAGAAGGAACTTGACTTCCCCGGTCACTTGGGAAACCTTTCGCCGGGAATTTCTGAACAATTATTTTCCCTCCAGCTTGAGAGTGAAATATAGTGCTGATTTCCTCCATGTTAAGCAAAAGGGGAGGACAGTAGAACAGTATGAAACCGAGTTCGTTCACTTGCTGCAGTATGCACCTGAGTCTTTCAGGGATAGTGAAGAATTGAAGAAGCAAGTATTTCTAGGAGGCTTAGATGAGGAATTGCGGATCAAGTTGGAAGAGTTTGGAGTTAGGACATATCCTGAAATGGTAGAGAAGGCCCGGGTAATTGAAGGGGCTAGAAAAAGGAAGTACCAGGAGCCTGAAAAGAGGGTATTTGGAAAGAGGCCGTTTGACGCCTCGAGTTCAGGATTCAAAGGAAAGAGGTACAGACCGTACCAGGGGTTTAAGGATGAGTCTAGTAGTAAGCCGACCCAGATTAAGACCAATGTCACGTGCTGGAAATGTAAGGGGACGCATGCTCCCAGGCAATGTCTGTTGAGGAATAAATGTTACTTTTGTGGTGATGCTGGCCACATGGTGTATACATGCCCGAAGAAGCTAGTCGTGACTTGCTTTGTTTGTAAGGAAAAGGGACACCTAGCCTCTGAATGTCCCTAGCAGAAAAGCGTGGCCGCTCGACCCTTTGGAACCTCAAGTAATACCAACCCCATAAGGTCGGGTAACAAAAGTGGGAGCCGAGCAGCTTCAGCAATGCATGGGATGAGGTTATATAACTTCAAAGGCCAGTGGATGGTAGAGGAAGATGAGGAGGAGGATGTGGAATTGGCAGCTTTGGATCAAAGCGAAGGCGCTGATAGCGGCCTGGTGACAGGTTAGTAATAGAAACCCTCCTTAGCTAAAATTTAAGTTATTAATTTGAATTGTTGCCTGAATGAATTTGAATATGTTATGGGAAAGCTGGAAGTAGGAACCCTATGTAGATAGCCTTAAGAGTGTTGTAGGGTTCATATGTGATGGATATTTGTTGACCTCAGGACACATACGGGTGAATAGCGTGGAGGCTTATGTTTTATTTGACACGGGAGCGACTCATTCATTCATCACCAATAGTTTGGCTAACCAACTGGGATTGCCTATTGCCACAACTACGGTTAGTTTGAGGATTAAGACCCCCACAGGAAGTGTTTTGTCAACCCGAGAATTGATAAAGGATTGTCCATTGGAAGTTCATGGACACAGCTCCAAAAGCGATTTAATAATATTGGAAATGAATAAATATTAAGTTATCCTCGGAATGAGTTGGATAAGAAGGGTAAAAGCAATAGTGGATTGTCAAAAGAAAACAGTGAGTTTCTATGATCAAATGCGGGAAAAGGTAGAATTTGTGGGAGAAACCCTAGTCCCGAGAAGATTTGGTGTAAACTCGTTTGAGCTGATGATGGAGGATGAAGAGATAATACCGATTGAAGGTGTCTTGGATGAAGAGGAAACCCGTGAGGAAAGGGATATACCAGGGGTAAATGAATACTTGGACGTGTTTCTAGAAATTCTGCCAGGATTACCACCGAAAAGAGAAATTGATTTTGAGATTGTTTTGGCTCCAAACACCGAACCAATATCTAAAGCACCATACCGGATGGCACCGGCTGAGTTGAAGGAGCTAAAGACACAGTTGCAAGAACTTTTGGATCAAAAATTTATAAGACCAAGTGTATCGCCATGGGGCGCACCCGTTTTGTTTGTAAAGAAGAAAGATGGATCGATGAGATTTTGTGTCGACTATCATGAGTTGAATAAAGTGACTGTCAAGAATCGGTATCCCTTGCCAAGAATTGATGATTTTTTTGATCAACTGCAAGGGGCTTGTGTGTTTTCATGCATTGATTTGCGTTCAGGATATCATCAGTTGAGGATAAGCCAGAGGATGTACCAAAGACGGCTTTTCGTACTCGTTATGGACACTACGAGTTTCTAGTAATGTCGTTCGGGTTGACTAATGCACCAGCTGCATTTATGGACCTTATGAACAGAGTTTATAAGCCACTTTTGGATAAGTGTGTGATAGTCTTCATAGACGACATCCTCATATATTCGAAGACCAAAGAGCAACACAAGGAACATCTTCGTTTGGCGTTGCAAACCTTACGGGATAAAGCTGTACGCCAAGCTGTCCAAATGTGATTTTTGGTTGGACAGAATATCATTTCTTGGACATGTAGTAACCGGTGATGGGATATCAGTTGACCCGAAAAGATCAAGGCTGTAGTGGATTGGAAACCACCGCAAACGGTTACCGAAGTAAGAAGTTTCTTGGGATTAGCTGGCTACTATCGCAAGTTTGTGAAGGACTTCTCTAAGATAGCCAAGCCACTGACTCAATTGACTCAAAAGAATGAGAAATTCGTTTGGACGGACAAGAGGGAATAGAGCTTTCAGGAATTGTAACGACGATTGGTATCGGCACCGATCTTAGTTTTACTAGACCCAGAAAAGTCCTATATGGTGCACAGTGACGCCTCAAGGAATGGCCTTGGATGCGTCTTGATGCAGGAAGGGAAGGTTATTGCATATGCTTCTCGGCAATTGAGACCACATGAGCAGAACTACCCTACACATGATTTGGAATTAGCTACCGTTGTCTTCGCTTTGAAGCTATGGAGACATTATCTATATGGACAAAGGTGTGAGATATACACGGATCATAAAAGTCTTAACTACCTGTTCACACAGAAAGAGCTAAACATGAGACAAAGGAGATGGCTGGAATTAATAAAAGATTATGATTTGGGAATAAATTACTGTCCAGGGAAAGTTAATGTGGTTGCGGATGCCCTAAGTCGGAAAAATCACGGGGAAGTAGCCGCCTTGATCACGAGTCAAAGAGATTTGATTAAGGAGTTCGAGAAGCTAAGGATTGAGTTCATATACCAAAGCGCTAAGCTTGAGATATCCAACTTAGCACTGGAACCGACCCTCATAGAGAGAATCAAGGAAGCCCAAAGGTATGACGAGGTGATACAAAAGATAAAAAGAGAAACCCAAGCAGGAAAGTACCTTGACTTTGCCATAGATGATGAGGACGTGATCAGAATGAAGGGAAGACTGTGCGTGCCAGAGGATGAGGAGTTGAGGAAAGAAATAATGAGTGAAGCTCATAACTCCGGATATACCATGCATTCGGGAGGTACCAAAATGTATCAAGATTTGAAAAGCCACTATTGGTAGAATGGCATGAAGTGAGATGTGGCAGATTATGTAATGAAGTGTCCGGTATGCCAACAGGTGAAAGTGGAGCACCAGAGACCGGGTGGGTTGCGAAAGCCTTTACCTATTCCCGAATGGAAGTGGGATCAGATATCCATGGATTTTGTGTGTGGTTTTCCCAAGACTCCATCTGGTTGTGATGCAATATGGGTGATAGTGGATCGGTTAACCAAGTCGGCATTTCTTACCCATAAATATGACCTACTCAATGGAAAGATTAGCCAAGATCTATATCAGAGAGATCGTACGGTTACATGGCATACCTGCAGGGATTATTCGATAGAGACCCGAGATTTGTGTCAATTTTGGACAAGCTGCAAAAGAGCTTGGGCACAAATTGCATTTTAGTACGGCTTATCACCCTCAGACAGATGGACAGTCTGAGCGGACGATCCAAACCCTGGAAGACATGCTGAGAGCGTGTGCCTTGGAATTCAAAGGGAGTTGGGATAGTCATGTACATCTAATTGAGTTTGCCTACAATAACAGCTATCACTCCACCATTCAAATGCCACCGTATGAAGCTCTGTATGGACGGCGCTGTAGATCCCTTTGTTTTGGGATGAAGTGGAAAAGGTAGCTATTGGGCCGGAATTGGTACAAGAAGCCGCAGATAAAGTGAGGTTGATTCAGCGGAAAATGAAAGAAGCTCAGGACCGGCAAAAGAGTTGGGCAGACTTGAAAAGAAGAGAACTTGAATTCAAGGTGGGTGATCATGTGTACCTAAAGATAAACCCGATTAAAAGTATTAAGAGGATGCGTACACAAGGGAAGTTAAGCCCGAGATACATTGGACCTTTTGAAATTGGAAAGAGTCGGAGATCTGGCATATCGGCTAGCCCTGCCACCAAATTTGTCCGGGATCCACAATGTATTCCATGTGTCAGTATTGAGGAGGTACGTTGCCGACCGGAAAGGATTCTGGAGTTGGAACCAATTCAGCTGAAGGAAAACCTGACATATGAGGAACACCCAGTGAAGATATTGGATAAGAAAACTCAAAGGCTACGAAACAAAGACATTCACTACGTTAAAGTGTTATGGAGGAATCATGCCTTTGAGGAAGCAACTGGGAAGCTGAAGACGAAATCCGGAGGAAGTACCCGAGTTGTTTGAAGGACAAGGTACGTCAGTTCCGTTTTGAGGACAAAACTTTATTTAAGGTGGGGAGGTTGTAAACCCCGGTATTCTCAGTAGTTAAGAAACCCGGAATTGGAAGCGAAACCCTAATCCGGTCCAGTTTGAGTCTAGTGAGGGAGCTTAGGAACCCTAAATCGGCTTTCTTCGGTTTCATAATAAAAGAAGTTTTATAAAGTAAATGAAGTTGAATTATTGTTCTAAAGTATATTTTAGACCTTTGAAAGTTTTAAATTCGGGAATTTTTCAATTCGGGCCTTCCCGAGCTCAATTACGGAAAAGCATGCCCGGACCACGAACTCAGAAAAATGTTCTGGAATATTCATTAGAACCGTTTTATAAGGATTCCAAAAATATCAATTTTATAATTTTCGGACTATAAAAATTACAGTTATAGCTTTTCCCGTGTTTTCGTTACAACCGGTAAAGTAGATGTCTTGTCTACTATTCACAAGTACAACCTACACTACACACTACCCATACCCTATTCTTACATCCTTACAACTACTCATTTCAATTTTCTTTTCCAATGAATTTTGTCTCTTAATTAATTATCACATTTATTATTTTAATTATCTAAATTACAAAATATCAAAATTTCAAAACACACACACACACACACAAGCAATGGCCGACGCGCCACCCCCCCCCCCCCCCCCCCCCCCCCCCCCCCCCCCTCCCCCCTTGCTTCCCTCTCAATTTAATTTATTTTTACTCCATTTATTCAACTAAAACCCTAATTCATTTAATATATAAAAGCTAATGTTCATTCTCTCTCTTCATTTTACTTGTTTCAAATTTTTACAAAAGAGAAAAACTCTCTCTTTCTCCCCCTTAGTTGCCGTGAGCCTCCCTTCCCTCTTCCTCTCACATTTTCAACTCAAGACTTCTTCATTTCTACCTTTGATCTTCATTGGTATGTTGATTTAAGCTTTGATTCTTCCTAAATCTTGTAATGGCAAAGCTATATCTTGTGTGTTTTCTCATTTAATCCCAATGAGCTCATGCTAGGGACATGAAAACACATGAACAAGAATATCAAGCCATCACAAGACATGGATCTAGTGTTTAGATGAGTTTATGTTAAGATATCTTTTTGTTCATGCATGTAAAGTAGAGATCTTGCATATATATTGATGTTCATGCCATGAAGTTTATGATTCATGCATCATATTTAGTAGATTTAAGGTTTAGACATGTATATCTTCATCTACCTTTATGTCCATATGTTTATTTTGATTCTCATGCATTGATAATCATAAAAGTGTAGTCTTGTTCATGTAAAGGTGTGTTAGATAGTGGATCTTCATATATAGAAGGCAAGAACATTGAAAAAGGAAAGGTTTTGTCAAATATGAATTGTTGGAAATTCGGATGAAATTACAACCCTACTTTAAAAACCACCAAAACCATTTTTAAACCCATATTTCACATGAAAAATGAAGGGTATGTGTAATAGGTATCTTGAAGGAATGATTTTCATAAGTTTAGATGAGTTTAGGCATGATAAAAATGTGAAACAAGTAGTAAAGCTAGAATGAAGAAATATTGATATATGAATGTATAGTCAAATTCGTATTTTTGGGTGATGCCCACATATACACTTAGTATCTAAGCTTAGATGGCATGTTTTATGAGCTAAATGAAGTCTTTAGATAATAGATATATTGGAGTCCCAATTTTTGATACATTAAACAAGTTTTCTCATAAGGAAAATGCAAGAAAAGAAAAATTACAAAATTCGGATTTTTATGAGTAGCTTATTCAAAAACATATTTACTCAATGAAAAATGTGGGTTTTTATGCATGAATGAAGGTCATGACTAATATGGATGTTGGGAACTCATTTTTAATTAGGAGATAAGTAAATTCTAAGGATAAAATCATAAAATATATTAGGGGATGTAAGGTTGGTGATAATAACTTTTTATAAGGGGCCATTAAGGAAATTCTTGATAACTAGGAATTCATAAGAGTCCATCATCAAAGATCATCAAAACCATGCATTTATGGAGTTCATTACATGATATTCATGTTAGGAATTCATTCATATACCATTTATGCATAAATCATCAACTAGGAACATTTCTCATCAAAAGCAAAGCAAATTTTCGGAATTGGAGGGCTTTACGGAACAGATCTGATCCTACTGTTCCGTGACCTTAATGTTTTCAAAACTTGAAATTAATATTAGAAATAGATATATCTTTAGAAGTAGATAGAGATCGATATGAAATTTGCGAAATTCCGAGTTAAAATGACCAAGTTATGGCCGTTTTAAGTCGAAGCTTCCGCAAATAGCCAGAATTCCGAATTCATCTAGTCTAGATGCATAGTTTGGAATAGTTACATGATGAGTATCTCATTAGGATTATTTTTACTTGGTAGGTGATCCCGAGCAAGACGACACCCTACCTTCCAACTATTACTACTAAAAAGACCAGCGTCCAATGGCCGAGTGAGTTTTACTTCCACTCTCAATTAATGATTGTGATTGTAACGTAGTGGCACTAGTGGTGTAGGCAAAGATAAAAATGGATATGTATGATGGGGTATATGGGAATTATATATTTGTCTGCTGTTGATGTGTAAAATGGAACTTAAGAACTATCGAAACCGGGTGTTAAGCTATTAACTGATTGGCTAGTATCTTATATTGAATGTTTGCGTATACTTGTTGGTCACCTAAAAGAATTGACTAATGAATATTCGACTTTAATTGCAATTGAATTCATTCATATCACGATGGGGATGGAGCATTAGCATTGGTTGGTTTTTCGTGATCCATAAAACGAATATGTTGGTTAATCGTGATCCATAAAACGAATTATTGTTCAGTTGACCGTAAGCTTAAACGACGTCGTACCGCAGGATTCGTTAATCTACTAACCCGGGATGGAGGGCGCAAGTCCATCCACATATGATTTCCGGTTGGTCATATGTTTGTTGAACTCATTTGTTTGATGCATAAACTTGCTTGAATAATCACTTGTTTGAATGAATTGTACTTAATTGTGATATGGAAGTTCTTACTCACTAAGCTAGTTAGCTTACGCCCCCATAGTTTTTACTTATTGCAGCACGAGTTTATCTGGCTTAGACCGAGGCAAGCCACAGCTCAGGTACTGGAGATAGGAGTTTCCCATAGAAGTTTACTTCATTCTTTTTGTATAGACTTTCGTTGGAAACTAAAGGACTCTGGATGACTGTAATGGACTTGATATTATTTTGCGGGGGAATGCCCCTTAGATTTTGTAAAGTATAATTATGCATTTTGGTTTATTATCTATGGCTAATGAATGCCACATTAAACTATTTAACTCCATTGGTTGAGTATTCTATTGTCGTAAAGGAACGCTTTACATCTATATAAGACTCCCGAAGGGCTCGAATGGGGAATTCGAGAGTCTTATTTAATATGTGACTGGCTGTTACGTTTAGGATACCCTATGGGGCTTGACAATGAGTCTTAGAATCCTATTTCCTAACCCTTGTGGATAGTTACCACTAGGAAGCAATCGGCTTAGCATCGCGAAACATCCATAGGCGACCCAATGAGACCCTCGTAGAATATCGCTTAGGTTACCTTGATTTTTTTTTCGGAATTGTGTTATTATTGTTAAATGTTGGTTGCTTCGTTGTTGCTTAAAACAGTAAGATTTTACTTTAATATCGTTTATGAGGATTTTTGCACATGCTGTTTAAATTTCTATAAAGTTCTAGTAATGTTTTATAATTTCAATATTTTATTATTTACATTCCTGATTTTCTTTTTGCACTTTTATTTTCCGCTCGCACTACAATTTCCTTTATTTGCGCTTTCTCGTTTGGAAACATTAATAAAATATTGAGATGATTACTTAACTAGACTAAATAAAATTTGCAACAGCCATGGTAGGAGAAAGAGACGTCAGGAGGAAAGCGCCTCCAACCAACCCAATATGGAAGAAGGGCAACAAGCTACCCCACCTCCAAAGCCTCCTACCGATGCTACTCAGGTAGCCTTGCAGGCCATGCTTGGACAAATGGCACAAATGACTCAAGTGCTTAATGCACTTCGGCAGACTCTACCAGCATAAGCACTAGCTCTAGCTCTGCCACCACCAGCACCACAAGCTTCTGTGGGGATGCCGGCACAAGAAAGCACACATTCTCATACTGCACCCTTGCCTCTTTCACCACCAATGAGGCCATACAAAAGCTCCCTACCTGAGTTCATTAAGAGTAATAGATACTTTGAAGGGGCTTTTGGAAGATCGGATGAGGCTAAGGATTGGTTAGCTCAGATAGAGCGATCCTTCAATGCTTTTGAGGTGTCGCACCACCTGAAAGTTGACTACGACACTTATATGCTTAGGCTCAACGCGAGAGTTTGGTGAGACTCCAAGCAAAGAGAGCTCATGCCACTAGTCACTTGGGAAAGGTTCCGTCATGAGTTTTTGGAAAACTACTTCCCCGGAAGTCTTCGGGTACAGTTTAGTGCGGATTTCCTGCACATTGCTCAGAAGGGTCGAATAGTAGAGCAATATGAAACTGAATTCAGTAGGTTACTGCAATATGCTCTGGATTCTTGTAAGTATAGCGAGGAGCTGAAAAGATAAGTTTTCTTGAACAGATTAGATGAGGAGTTGAGGATAAGGCTAGAAAAATTTGATATTAGATCTTTCAGAGAGTTAGTGGAAAAGGCTCGGATAGTGGAAGGGGCTAAAAAGAGAAAAGGCAAGACTGCAGAAAAGACGCCTTCGGTTTTTGGAAGGAAGCTTTTGTAAGGGATCAGGATTTGGATTCTCTCAAAGGAAGTTCAAACCGTCTTATGGCTTTAAGAGTAACACTAATGGGGGACGACTTACCCCTAAGGGCGTTATTTGCTGGAAGTGTAAAGGGGACCACTACCCTAATAAATGCCCGCAGTTAAAGGATAAATGTTTTTCTTTGGCGATTCATCTCACAAGATTGCTGACTGCCCAAAGAAGGCCACAACCACTTGTTTTGTCTGCAATCAAATAGGTCACTTTGCTAATGAGTGCCCATAGAGGAAGAATGCTCCAGCTAGATCTTTTGGAGGATCAGTAGCGATAAGACCTGGGAATGGGATTGGTGGAAATAATGGTAGCCGCTTTGGGTCAACAATGCACGGGATGAGGATCTATAACCTCGAAGGACAATGGGTATGCGAGGAGATGGGAGATAAAGATTGCGGATTGGCTGTTCTCGAAGAGGATAATGGTCCGGACTTCGGCCTTGTTATAGGTAAATCTCCTACCTTTTACCTTGTTTTTTTACTGTTTTTAAGTTGTTAAGATTCAAGTTTAAGGAAAGAAAAACAATCTTAGTTAAGTTAAAGAAGTTAGGATGGTATGAAGTTAGTGATTAGTAAGTGTTGGACATAGGACACATATGGATAGCTAAGGCGACCACCTATGACTTGTTTGATACGGGAACCACACACTCGTTTATGACCACCAGATTGGCTAGACAAGTTGGTTCACCAATAGTCACTGTTGCCTCTAGCTTTCGTGTTAAAACTCCTACCGGAAGCATTGTGACAACAAATGAGATGTTAAAGGATTGTCCAATGGAGATTCACGGACATAGTACGAGGTGTGACTTAATAGTATTAGAGATGAGTAGATATAAAGTGATTTTAGGAATGAGTTGGTTAGCCGTTGCTAAAGCCATTGTGGACTGTCAAAAGAAAAAAGTGAATTTTAAGGATGTTAATGGATTGGATGTTGAGTTCACGGGTGAGACCGTGGCTTTAAAAGAACAGATCTAGGCTCATTTGAGTTGATCATGGATGGAAAAGTTGAGAATCAAAGTGAAAATTATCTTAATGCAACGAAAAAAGGAAGAAGGATTACCTAAGATTGAGGATATAACAGTTGTCAAGGAATTTCCGTATGTCTTTCCGGATGAGCTACCAGGTTTGCCTCCTAAGAGAGAATTGACTTTGAGAATGACTTGGTGCCGAACATTGAGCTGATATCTAAAGCGCCTTACCGTATGGCCCCTGTTGAGTTAAAAGAATTACAAAGGCAATTGTAAGAACTCTTGGACCATGGATTCATAAGACCAAGTGTATCACCATGGGGTGCACCTGTACTATTTGTTAAGAAAAAAGGATGGATCAATGAGGTTATGTGTTGATTATCGGGAGTTGAACAAAGTTACCATCAAGAATAAGTATCCACTTCCAAGGATTGATGAACTTTTTGATTAGTTACAAGGAGCAAGTGTATTTTCACGGATTGATTTACGATCGGAGTATTATCAGTTAAGAGTCAGACTAGAAGATGTCCCAAAAACTGCTTTTCAGACTCGTTATGGACATTATGAGTTCTTAGTGATGTCTTTTGGATTAATAAATGCTCCTGCTGCCTTTATGGACTTGATGAATCGAGTATATAAACCCTTATTGGATAAGTATGTGATTATGTTTACTGATGATATTTTGATTTACTCGAAGATGAGGGAGCAACACGAAGAGCACCTTCGCATGGCATTACAAACTTTAAGAGAACATAAATTGTATGCTAAGTTTTCCAAGTATGACTTCTGGCTAGACAGGATCTCATTTTTGGAACACGTTGTGTCAAGTGAGGGCATATCTGTAAATCCCGAGAAGATTATGTCTGTGGTGGAATGGAAACCACATAAGATCGTGACTAAAGTAAGAAGCTTTTTGGGTTTAGCTGGATATTACAGGAAATTTATCCAAGACTTTTCCAAGATAGCCAAGCCATTAACTCAGTTGACGCAAAAGAATGAGAAGTTTGTTTAGACGGAAAAGCGGGACCAAAGCTTTCAAGAATTGACACAAAGACTTGTTTCTGCACCGATCTTGGTTTTGCCAAACCCTGAGAAACCTTACACAGTACACAGTGATGCTTCGAGAAATGGTCTCGGATGCATTCTCATGCAAGAGGGGAAGGTGATTGCCTATGATTCAAGGCAACTAAGGCTACATGAGCAAAATTATCCTATGCATGACTTGGAACTAGCCGCGGTTGCCTTTGCTTTGAAAATATGGAGACATTACCTTTATGGACAAAGGTGTGGGATTTACACCGATCATAAGAGTTGTAAGTATTTGTTCACCCAAAAAGAATTGAACATGAGGCAGCGAAGATGGCTAGAGTTAATTAAGGATTACAATTTGGGAATTAATTATTGCCCGGGAAAGGTAAACGCGGTTGTCGATGACTTGAGTCATAAGAATCATAGTGAAGTTGCAACTCTTTTGACTTACCAGAACGAATTAATAAAAGAATTTGAGAAGTTAAGCATTGAATTTGTTGGGCAAGACTTGGAGATGGAAATAGCAAGTTTGGTGTTGGAACCAACTTTAGTGGAAAGGATTAAAGAGGCCCAACGTTATGATGAAGTGATTCAAAGGATAAAGAAGGAAGTTCAGGAAGGGAAATATATTGATTTTAAAATAGATGAAGATGACGTGATAAGGATGAAAGGACGGCTGTGTGTGCCTGATGATCAAGAAATGAGAAAAGAATCATGAACAAAGCACACAATTCTGGATATACGATACACCTGAGAGGAACCAAGATGTATCAAGACCTTAAGGACATTATTGGTGGAATGGAATGAAACGTGATGTGGCAGATTTTGTGATTAAGTGCCCAACATGCCAACTAGTGAAGGTAGAACATCAAAGGCCAGGTGGATTATTAAAACCCTTGCCAATACCAGAATGGAAGTGGAACCAAATTTTCATGGATTTTGTTTGTGGATTACCAAGGACACCGTCAGGTCATGATGCCATATGGGTTGTGGTGGATCGGTTAACTAAGTCTGCTCATTTCTTTCCAATAAGTATGACTTTCTCCATGGATAAATTGGTGAGACTTTACATGAAGGAAATTGTTCGCCTACACGGACTACTGGCTGGGATTGTGTCGGATCGAAACCCAAGGTTTGTGTCTAAGTTCTAGGTGAGTTTACACAGGTGTATGGGAACAAAGTTGCATTTTAGCACAGCTTATCATCCGTAGACTGATGGACAGTCCGAAAAAACAATCCAGACTTTGGAAGATATGCTTCGGGCATGTGTGATGGAGTTCAAGGGAAGTTGGGAAGTGCATTTACCTTTGGTTGAGTTTGCTTACAACAATAGCTATTATTCGACAATCAAAATGCCACCTTATGAGGCCTTATATGGATGTAAGTGTAGATCCCCGTTGTTTTGGGATGATGTGGAGAAGATGGTTCTTGGACCTGACCTCGTGCAAGATGCGGTCGACAAGGTTCGGGTAATCCAACAACAAATGAAGGAGGCTCAAGATAGACAAAAGAGTTGGCAGATTTAAAAAGAAGGATTCTTGAGTTTCAAGTGGGAGATCATGTGTATTTAAAGATAAATCCTATCAAAAGTATTCACCGAGTTCGCTCACAAGGAAAGTTGAGCCCCTGGTATATTGGTCCCTTTGAAGTGTTGGAATGGGTGGGAGAGTTGGCATACCGTCTTTCCTTGCCACTAAATCTCTCGGGAGTGCACAATCTTTTTCATGTTTCGATTCTTCGCAAGCATGTAGCCGACCCGAATCAAGTCATAGAATTGGAACCGGTGTTGTTAAAAGAAAACCTCACTTACGAGGAGCGCTCGGTACAGATCTTGGATAAAAAGGTACAAAAATTAAAGAATAAGGAAATTAAGTATATAAAGGTTCTTTGGAGGAATCATACACACGAGGAAGCAACTTGGGAAGCAGAAAGTGAGATGCGGCAAAAGTATGTAAATCTGTTTAAAGAGTCAGGTACGACGTTTAAGTTTTATGGACGAAACTTTCTTTAAGGTGGATAGGTTGTAAACCCTTGGTTTTTAGAGTAATCATAAGCCTTAACCCTAAGTCAGGAAGTCAATAGGAAACCTTAAGTCAACAGATCTCAAGTTAAACCCTACAGTTTAGATCAAGAAATTTCGTGTTCGTAAACCAAGAAGTCGAAAATTAAGTAAAGTGTGTAGAATAGTCCGTAATAATATTTGATTTCTTAAAAATATCAGATTGGTTTATTTTCGGCTTATTTCGAACACGATTGGATACTATTTTTAGCAAGCATGTCCCGGGGCTCGGAAAATTAAAAATATATCTTTAATATTTTTAGACTCGTATTTTCATAAGGATTTCAAATATATCGAGTTCATAATTTTTGGAATCTAAAATATCAGTTATAGCTTATATAAGCATATTGTGACGTACCGGTAACTTATTTGTTGAAATACTAAAATAATTCAATTGATTATTTTTTTATTTATGAAATTTCTGCCACTCATTTAAAAATATTTTTCTTAATTTTATTTTTATATTTTTTTTAATAAAAAGCACTTTTTCAACTATATTTCAAGTACACTTCAATTGTCACTTCTACATATTATTCATATTTTCTTTCACTCATTCTACACTCCATCTCCCATGCATGGCAGCTGACCTTACTCCTAAAAAAAGCCCTTTTATTTTATTTTTTAATGATTTAAAGTCTCTTTTAGTTAGCAAATTGAGTAACACAAGTTACACTTTCAAAATTCGAGTTACAAGACAACTAAACCCCTCTCTTTTCTTCATTGAAATCACACCAACCCCCCACAAATTCTGCCATTGTTTTATTTTTTTCTTTCAATTATTTTAACATACTTTTAATACACTCCTCTATCTATTTAAAGACTTATGCTTATACCTTTCTCTCTTTATAACCTACTATTTACTCTCTCTTTTTCCTCTCCTTATCTCTTTCTTAGTCTTGTTCTTGCAAGAAAAACAAGCTGCCTCCATTTCAAAGTATTGCTTCCACATTCCATTTTGAAGATTCTTTGAGTAACATTCTTCTTAAGCTTCCATAGATGCTTAGGTTGATTATATGGAGGTTTCATGCATCAAAGGACTCTCCATAATGCTTAAGGCTAGAGATGATGATGCTAAAACTTTGAACACTCCTCTTGTTTATGATCTATATGATATTGCTATATTTGTTGTCTTTAAGACTTTATTATCTTCATATTTATATTATACTTTGCAGATCTAAATTTTTATGAAGCTTTGGTTATGTTTATGTTTATATCTATAGGTTTAGGGCTTACTACCATGTATTTCTTATATTCATGCTCATATTATGTGTAGATCTTAGATTTGAACTTGAATAAAAATAGTGAATTCGTATCTAGGCAAGACATATATTTTAAAAACCCTTCCAAGTCTCAAAATGGAAGTTTTAGTTTGAAAAAATGAAGGTTTAGTGGATAATAACATCAAGACTTCTTTTTACAAGGAATCAAAGGTGGTTTTCAAAAGTTACTTTCAAAAATAAAAAATCTTATTTTCGGATTTAGGCCAAGACATGGTTTAAAAACATGTTTTTACAACTCAAAAATGAAGATTTTATTCAAGAAATGGAAGGCTCTTAAGATAGGATATGTAAAGGATGATTTTCATAAGTCTTAATGGATTTTATCAGAAGATGTGTTCAAAAACGATTTTTGAAAATTCGGATCTAAGCCAAGACCCATTTTTAAAACCTATTATCTAACCTCAAAATGAAGATTGAGATAAAAATATAAAGGGCTCTTGGTATAGATATCCTAAGGATTGGATTTTCATAAGTTTAGATGAGTTTTCCTAAAAGGTGTTTCTAAAATAGAGAGAATTGTAAAATACAAGTCTAGGTCTTATTTTCATTCTAAAAGTCAAAGAAGAAATTCGGATCTAGGAAGAGATGAATTTTGAAACCTTATTTTAGACTTCAAAACAAGAGTTTTATGTGGAAAATGGAATGCTTTGATAATGGGTGACATAAGAAAATTATTTTCATCGAGTCATGTTAGTTTTAGCAAAGAATTTTTCTCAAAGCAAGAAAATGACTTTCAATACAAAATTTTGGTTTTTACAAAAGTAGATTCTTGGAATTTTCATTTGGACAATATCATTAAGATCATATAAGTATTTTGTCACGCCCCATAGGGTATCCTAAACGTAACAGTCCGCCACATACCATATAAGATTCCCGAATTACCGCCTTAGTCCTTCGAGAGTCTCATATAGATGTAAGGCGTACGTTTACAACAATAGAGTACAAGCCCAAATGGAGATAAAAGCTTAACTTGGCATACATTAGTAGTAGGATATAACTCATGAGACATAAATAAATATTACATTTACTAAGGGGCATTCCCCCACAAAAGAATATTCAATGGTCTTATACAGTCATCCAAAGTCTTAAAAGTTTCCTATGGAAGTCTAAACAGAAATTCAACTTCTAAGGGAAACTCCTAGCTTCTGTACCTGTACAGTTGGGTCACGCCGCCTAAGCCACAAATGAGGTAGCTGCAAAAGGAAGGGACTGTAGGGACGTAAGCTAACTAGCTTAGTGAGTGTAATCTTCCACAATAACATTTATGTCACAACAATTCAACCAAGTGATTAAGCAAGCAAGTGAGTGCACCAAACACATGAGTTCAACAAACATATGACTAGCCGGAAATCATATGTGGATGGACTTGCGCCCTCCATCCCGGGTTAGCAGATTAACGAATACTGCGGTACTAACTTTATGTCGTTTATGGTTCACGGTTAACCTACAATTATTTGATATCATTTATGGATCATGATTAACCTACAGATTTGATATCGTTTGTGGTCACGATTAACCTACAAATGCTAAAGCTCCTTCCCATTGTGATATGCATATGTCAAATTTGGCATTAGTCCGAGTAGTTGATTAAGTCATTTTTATTTAGGCAATCAAACAATTTCTCAAACAATCCATCATAACTAACTACACTACCAGAATTTATCACCCGGTTTCGATATTCTTATTTTGAGTTCTTACATCATCATCAACATACAATTTCCCATTATTCCCCATAATTCATATTCCATTCATTTTGCCTACATTCTAGTTCACTAATTACAAGCACAACCAATAATGAATCGGGAAGAGAAACTCACTCCGCTATAGGTTCGCCTTTCTTCTAGTAATAGTAATCCGGAGGCAAAGAGTCAACGTCCATGGGTTCACCTATTCATATAAGAAATATCCTAATAAGTATTCTACCATCTTAGGATACTAAAACTCTAAGAAAACTTAGTGAAATCGAAATTCGCCTCATTTTCGAAATCTCGATTTAAAATGGCCATAACTTGGTCGTTTTAAGTCGGAATTTCACAAATTTTATATCGATTTCTATCTACTTCGGAAGAGCTTTCTAAATATGAAGTTTAAATCAAGTTTTGAAAATATCTAAGCCTCAGAAATGAGGGATCAGATCTGTACAGCGGTTATATTGATTCCAAAAATGCAATTTCCATGAATGCTATTGAGATTCCTAATGCAAAAATGAAACTAAATGACATGGTAATGAATTTCCCTATCATGAATGTCATGATATGAACTCTTAGGTGTCTAAGGTCTTATAAATTTTTAGACTTAAAGAATTAAAATAAACTTTGTCTTAAGACACCATGTCATGCCATTGTCTAACAATTAACTTTGCCACATTTGGTCACACCTACTTATTCTAAGGATTTTTCTTAGAAAATCCTATTTATTTTAAAAAATTTTTGACTCTTATATTAATTATATCCTAAGCCTTTATTTCTTAATAAAATCTCCATTTGTAACTTTTTAAGTGGGTCTTACACTAGGGTAGTTCCAAAAATCCGAATTTAGTAAATCTCATTTCAAGTTGATTCGTTTAGGAAAAATGCATTTTATTCTTAATCTTTAAGTATTTATTTTACCTATACCCTATGGACTTCATTTATTTAAGAAATACCATTTTTTAAGTTGGAAAACTAGTGTTTTCTAACCATCTATCCATTATTACGAATTTGGCTTTCAAGACTTTCTACTCAAACTTCTATTAGACTTTCATCTCTTGTTTCAAATATTTTCTTTAGTAAAACTCATTTAAACTCATGAAAAATATTACCAATTATCTATCACCTATAGGCTTATTTTTCTTGTAAAATATATGTTTAGAAGTTGATAAAAGGGTTTTTAAACTAGGTTTCTCAAGTCATCCGAATTTACACAAGTTCATTTCTTGAAAAGTGTTTTCCTTTTTGACTTTATCAACTCATACCTATAGATCTATATACTAGAAAGGTTATTACTAAGGACAAAAGCATTGAAGACCATTAATGCATATAAACTCAAAATAATGATGAGATCTTAAATGCTACATGAATATGAGTAGTAAAATGGTAGATCTACTATATCAAATGCTTAAATAGGTTTTGAAAACATAAAAACTACATTTTTATAAAAGATCTTTTGTTCAAAACACTTTTTGATGAAAAATCATAAAGCTTGTGCCTTGAAAGCTCCTTGAAATACAAGATCTACTAGTGATGGTTTGGTATTCTTATTTTTTATATTTCCTTGTCCCTACCAAGAGATCATGGAGACATTTAGTTGGAATATCAAAGAATATCCTTGCCATTACAGGGATCTATGAGTAGAAGGAGTAAAAGCTCATTTACTTAGAGTAAAATAGTTGTGTGTGTGTGTGTGGTGGTACCAAAGCTCACAGCAAAGGAGTGTGTGAGGGAGGAAATTTGAGAGGTTTTTACCTCTTGGAAGTTTGGAAAAGGAAAGAATGAAGTGAGAGAAAGAAAGTGTAGCTTATACATTAAATGGAATTAGGTTAAATGTGACAAAAAGGAGTTAAAAAATTTGCACAAGGAGCTTGTTGGGGGGGGGGGGGGGGGCATTCACACCGGCCAATGCATGAGGAGGAGGGGGGGAAGAAGTTTGATTTTCCTTTTTGTTTTGATTGATTTATCCTTGATTTGATTTGAGTGCAATTTGTCATAATTTATAATAATAATTAAGGGACAAAAAGCCTTTGAAAAGGGGAGTGATTGAGTGATGGTAAGTGTTGCAAATATAGGGTATACAAATAGGTAGTAATAGGTTGTACTTGTGAATAGTAAAGAATAGTAGTCAAGACAATTTAATTACCGGTAGTAAGAAAAATACGAATAAAAAGGCTATAACTGTATTTTTCATAAGCCGAAAAATTATGAAATTTATATTTTTGAAATCCTTATTTTATTTCGGTTCAAATGAGTATTCACAAGTAAATTTTTGAAATTCTAGTTCCGAGGCACGCTTTTCTATAATGGGTCTCAAGATGACCCGGAATTGAAATTTTCTTAAAAACTGATCTTTTCTTGGTTTGAAATATGATCAAGAACTATATTCAAAAATAAATTTCCTTATAAAAGTTTCTTAATTGAAAACTGAGGAAAAGCCGGATTTAGGATTCCTAGTTCTCACTTCAGACTTAACCTATTCCGGTTTAAGGTTTTGGTTTCGGTTCTTAAGTTATCTTGGCTACTTGAAAAACCGGGGTTTACATATTTAATCTTTTATCTTTGGCTAGAAGTTCTCTTTACAAGTGTAGAACCAATATAAGTTGATTTAAAAAGTTAAATGGAACAAAAGTAACAATTTTCAATAATAACTCAAAAGTGGAATTTTCGTAACCTTGCTGTACAGTAGCTTTTTGACCCTCAAATGACCTTAGATGTCTGATTTAACTTGGGAAATGGATAGATCTTTCGAAGTAGATAGAAATTGATATATAATATGTGCAATTCCAAGTTAGATATGACCATTTTATGTTAGGACTTCAACTTAGGTGAAAATTGACGAACTTAGTAAATAAAATTGTTAAATTTATTATAACTTTATAAGAAATACTCATTGAGGGTACTTCCTTGTACATAAGTGATTTGGAGGACGGATTTCCACTCTCCAAGGACTACTACGACTAGTGGATTTCTCCCATGGCCGAGTGAGTTTATTTCTTAAATAGTTGTGCTCATGTATGTGTTTGTAATTGGAGTGGCATTAGAATTAGGGAAAGATAAAATTGAGATGAGTTGTGATCTATTCTTGGTCGAATGAATGTTAAGTATATCGAGATGAGACATGTTGTAAAAATGTTGTATGAGCTAGTATAGACTTGAATTGTCTGAAATTCTCTATGATCGCTCTTAACCTACATAATTAACATGTCACGATTATATGAATAAAATATACATGCATATCACGTAGTGAGTCACATTGCGTTGGCTGATATACCTTTGGTGGGACAAAAGTATATTAGCGGAAGCATGGGGGCCTGTGTCAACATTAAGGATGCGAGATCGCTTAAGTTAACGAAAGTGGGGTAGGCACTTAAAACTACCACAATGAAACAACAGAGGCTGTATAACTAAGAGAAAGAGATCAGGGTTATGATTGCATGACTTAGGGACCACCTACTCAAGATTGGAATTGTGGTTTCATGACTTATGGACTACCCTAACCCAGAATGGAGGGCGTAAATCCATTCACATATGGCTCGCAGAAAGTCATATGCTTGTATGCTTATGTGCTTGTGCATTTCATATGGTTGTTAATAACTTGTCTGTTATATACTGTTGTTGAGCATTAATATTTGGAAATGAATCTCACTAAGCCTGTTAGCTTATACCCCTATAGTTTTTATTACAGTGTTCCCATTTTTGGGTTGTTCCGAGAAAACACTTTTCACAGGTCTATCTTTTTTATTAAGGAGCTTTTGAAGAAGTCGGGACCTAGCTATAGGCGTGGACTTCTAGGAAAATCTCTTTAACATAAACTTTAATGTTTGTAAGATGGATTTAGACTGGATAGACTTCTATTATTTGGGCAGGGGTATGCCCCCTTGATTTTTGTAAAGATTTAACTTATCTTGTTATGATTCATATTCTTAATGTTATTGTATGCCTTCTTAAGACTATTCGATTCAAAGTGTGATCCTAGAAATTGTGCAAGTACACCTTACACCCAGTATGTAAACTTGGGGGATAACTAAGGTTGTCATACTTAAGTTTAAATATCGAGTGTGGTGGATTGTCGCGTTTTGGTTATCCTTTGGGGCATGACAATGGAAGCCTTCGTGTGACTGAGGCGGTCATTCCTAGGCTTTAATATTGTGTACGGCGAACTGCTACGTTTAGGGTACCCTTTGGGGCGTGACATCTTCGCTATCTTTAAAAGATTCAGGTGCATATTGTAGCAGATGAGTGAACTCAGTCTCATATTCTTCTACGGTTCTACCTTTCTGCTTGACGTGCAAGAAGTCTTCACTGTACTCCACTCTCAGATTAGAGGGAAAATAATTTTCCAAGAACTTCCTACGAAAAGATTCCTAAGTGACGAGTGGAATTAAGCTCCTTCTTCTTAGAGTCCCACCAAACTCTTGCATTAAATCTTAACATATAAGTTCCATATTCCAACTATAGATATAGTGGAGTCTCATAAGCTGCAAAGGAGTGCTCAATTTGAGCCAACCAATCTTCGGCTTCGTCGGGTTTGCCAATGCTCCATTAAAATACCGTTGCTCTTTATAAAATCCGTTAGAGAGCTTCGGTAAAGTCTTCTATATGGTGGAGGCGGTAGTAGGGTACGTTATAAGAATGCTCCTCCTGTGGAGCTGGGACCTCAGCAGTCACTTCCCGGTGATCTACAGGTTGTGGTGGTAACGGGCAGAATCCCTGGCACTTTGTCCTGGTTGCGGATTCTGATTCTAATTTTGATTTTGGATGAATGTGTTTAGAAGATTGGCCAATTGCCAAATCGCATTCATCACCTCATTTTGTGGATTCTGGGGTGCTACTCCCTATTACTTTGGTTGAGATAAAGCGGGTGGGTTCTCATTGTTTGCTTCGTTCGGGAGAGGTTCTTGCTCCCGATTGCGAATCCATCGATTTCGTCTGTTTGCACATTATTCCGTAAGTTTATAGTTCTGTTTTAAGTTTGTGTTATAAATCTAAATTTTGAAATCACGGAATTATAGAATCCTAAATCTTCCCGAAATCAAGGAAATAAAAAAAATAGGAATTCCAAATCATGAAATCTTAATAATAATTTCAAATAAAACATATAAGTATAATGCTCATAATAGAATCATAAAGTTAAAATCAATCATGATGATGCGATGAACGAGATGATGCTCATGCGTCCAAAAATCGGTTATTATCCTTTATGATTATTGCATAACCCTTAATTAGTCGAAATACTTTATTACTCACATTCAAAAATGGTACTATTTCTTTCAAAAAAACACATAGGATTTCAATAGAAAGCGAGGTCTTACATTGATCAAGATTTTTACTTTTAGGTACACAAAACTTGCCATATTGCTATTCTAGTATTAATCCTCTTTTGTCACTCTAATAACTGATTAAAAGAAATAACAATAAAAGGTAAAAGTTACACCATACTAGATCCATCAAAGAACCTAAGCGCAAATTGCATCCCGCATTGCTCATAACAAAATTTTCTGTTGGACTATAGGGTTAACTTGCTTCCCATCTCTCTTCTTCATCAATCAGAATCTTCAGGGGTCAGACTTGGAAGTCGAGCTCTACTAGATGAACTCCTCATCCCTACGAATGAATTGGCTTAAATCTTAACATATAAGCTCCTTCTTTTAGAGTCCCACCAAACTCTTGCATTAAATCTTAACATATAAGTTCCATATTCCAACTATAGATATAGTGGAGTCTCATAAGCTGCAAAGGAGTGCTCAATTTGAGCCAACCAATCTTCGGCTTCGTCGGGTTTGCCAATGCTCCATTAAAATACCGGTTGCTCTTTATAAAATCCGTTAGAGAGCTTCGGTAAAGTCTTCTATATGGTGGAGGCGGTAGTAGGGGTACGTTATAAGAATGCTCCTCCTGTGGAGCTGGGACCTCAGCAGTCACTTCCCTGATCTACAGGTTGTGGTGGTAACGGGGCAGAATCCCTGGCACTTTGTCCTGGTTGCGGATTCTGATTCTAATTTTGATTTTGGATGAATGTGTTTAGAAGATTGGCCAATTGCCAAATCGCATTCATCACCTCATTTTGTGGATTCTGGGGTGCTACTCCCTATTACTTTGGTTGAGATAAAGCGGGTGGGTTCTCATTGTTTGCTTCGTTCGGGAGAGGTTCTTGCTCCCGATTGAATCCATCGATTTCGTCTGTTTGCACATTATTCCGTAAGTTTATAGTTCCGTTTTAAGTTTTGTGTTATAAATCTAAATTTTGAAATCACGGAATTATAGAATCTTCTAAATCTTCCCGAAATCAAGGAAATAAAAAAAATAGGAATTCCAAATCATGAAATCTTAATAATAATTTCAAATAACATATAAGTATAATGCTCATAATAGAATCATAAAGTTAAAATCAATCATGATGATGCGATGAACGGGATGATGCTCATGCGACCAAAAATCGGTTATGATCCTTTATGATTATTGCATAACCCTTAATTAGTCGAAATACTTTATTACTCACATTCAGAAATGGTACTATTTCTTTCAAAAAAACACATAGGATTTCAATAGAAAGCGAGGTCTTACATTGATCAAGATTTTTACTTTTAGGTACACAAAACTTGCCATATTGCTATTCTAGTATTAATCCTCTTTTGTCACTCTAATAACTGATTAAAAGAAATAACAATAAAAGTTAAAAGTTACACCATACTAGATCCATCAAAGAACCTAAGCGCAAATTGGCATCCCGCATTGCTCATAACAAAATTTCTGTTGGACTATAGGGGTTAAACTTGCTTCCCATCTCTCTTCTTCATCAATCAGAATCTTCAGGGGTCAGACTTGGAAGTCGAGCTCTACTAGATGAATCCCGTCATCCCTACGAATGAATTGGCTTAGGTAAGCCCTCACAGTCAATCTTCTCCTCCTAGGGGGTCGGGTCAATTCTTCTTGTTCATTCTCATCCTCCTCATCATCTTCTCTTACTCTTTGTCTATCCTCATCCGCCTCTTCCATCTCTAACTCCCTTCTAAATTGCTCCCAAAATCGATCCACATTTTCTCTAGCTTCCCTTGATGTGGCCTCATTCTCATTTTCCACTTCCATAGGATCGTTGACTATCGCATTAGCCATCCTCTCATTAGTCATCCTAGAATGTTCATTTACTTCATAAATATCCCTCCAAATGGTTGGATCCAGATCAACTTCTAACCTACCACAATCAGGAATCTCCAATTCTCGATCAAAATCCATATTTGGTGGGTTTAGCTCAAGATCAGGTTCTTCAACTAACATCATGGGCAGTGGGGTTCTAGCTTCATTTTCATTGGCCTAATTCGGATCTTCCTCCGGATCCTCTTCCTCTTCTTCTTCCTCCTCTTCATTCTCTTCATTCTTATTTTTATTCTCATTCTCGTTTTCATTCTCATTCTCATCATCATTCTCATGATTATTCACATCATCATCATTCCCTTCCACGATGAGGGCATACTCAGCACTAATTTGCTTAATGATCAAATTCAAATCACCACGAATACACAAATGGTTTGCTCTAGCTTCCAAAGCAAAGATGATTCCGAGTAACAATACCTCATACCCAGCTTCATTATTAGTGTAATGAAAGTCAAGTTTAAATGCCAAAGGTATTTCTCGACCATTGGGTGATGTCAATACAACTCCTGCTCCCTAACCTTGACTTCCCAATGAACCATCAAACTGAAGTGACCAATCCCTTATGTTTCAATCATGAGTGAGTCCTCAAGAAATTCCGTTGGTTTGGTATCGATGATCACATACTCACTTTCATTTGAAAAATGAGGTAAGAGGTCAGCAAAAGCTTGTGATTTAATAGCTTTAGGAGTTTGTATTGTAATGTTAAACTCTCCAAGAAGCAACAACAACTTTGCTACATGAACAGATAATGCTAATCGTGATAATAAGTATTTAATAGGATTTGATCGAGTGACAAGGTTGACCTTGTGTGCCAAAAAGTAGTGACACAACTTTTGAGTGGCTAATACCAACACGAGATAATGCTTTTCGCAGGCTGGGTATTTGACCTCATTCCCTTGAAGTGAACGACTCAAGTAGTAGACCGGCTGTTCTTAACCATCCATTTCTTGTGCAAGTAAGGCTCTAATGGATCTGCTAGTAGAAGTGAGATACAATATCATTAGTACTCCCTTCACAGGCATAGTCATGGTATGAGAAGAAGTAAGAATTCCCTTAATTCTTTGAATTGTATCCTTGTGGACTTGCTCCCTTTCAAATGCATCTCCTTTCTTCATAAGTTGATGTAAGGAATACGAAATCTCTACAAGTGCAGGCATAAATCTCCTAATATAAGAGACTTTTTCCATGAAAGTTTTCAACTCTTTCAAAGTAGCAGGCGAAGGTATAGACAATATAGTTTATATCTTTGCGGGATTAACATCAATTCCCTTCCTATGGACCATAAATACAAGGAATTTTCCCAAAGCAACTCCAAAAACACATTTTAAAGGATTCATGAGAAGCTTATACAACCGACATTGTTCAAAAACATTATGAAGATGGACCAAATGGTCAATGCATGCTTTTATTTCACAATTATGTCATCCATGTAGTCCTCTATGAAATCATGCGTGATATCATGGAAAATGGCTTTCATTGCCCTTTGATAAGTAGCATCAGCATTCTTGAGCCCAAAGGGCATGACAGTACAATAGAAATTCACAACAAGTGTTAGAAAGGCTGTACGTTTAGCATCTTCAATTGCCATCTTAATTTGATTATCTTTGCTAAAACCATCCATGAATGAAAATATTTCATGTCCAACGATGATATCAACTAAGGTTTTATATTAGGCAAAGGGAAATCATCTTTAAGATAAGCCTTATTCAAATCTCAAAAATCCATGCATACTCTTATTTGACCATTCTTCTTCCTAATAGGTACGACATTCACAAGCCAAGTTGGGTGCTTGATTGGCTTGATAAAGCCTGCATGGAGCAATTTCTCAATTTCCTATTTGATCTTAACTTCAACCTTCTAAGCCGTGGAAAATTTCAGTAAATAATTCCAAAATAAACTCTAAAAAATGACTCCAAATTAAATCGAACTTCGACTAGTCCTAAATCACAAACGTAATAAAAGATTTAGAATTTTCACCTGAGCTTAATAAAACTGTAGGAGACATACCCAACCACAACAAGAACCCGTAATGACTCCTTTAGGACCTGAGAACCAAACGATACCTGAACCACCTAACCAAGAGGGAGATACTTCAATCGAGATTGGACGGCTTACTAGTCAGATAAGAAATTACATGCAACAAACTCAAGCTAGTTCAACATCTATATCTATAAGACATGTGCAACAAACGGGGCAAGACGAGCCACCATCACCTTAATTCCACCAAAGCCTCTTACCATGCTTCATAAAGTGTAACCAGTATTTCGACGAAGCTTTTAGAAAACCAGATGAGGCAGAGGATTGGTTAGCACACATTGAGAGGTCCTTTAATGCTTTTGAGGTACCATACCACTTGAGAGTCAATTATGGGACCTGTATGCTCCGCTTACATGCCCGAGTATGGTGGGAGTCTAAGGAAAGAGAGTTGATGCCTCCAGTTACATGGGAGATATTTAAACATGAGTTTTTGGATAAATATTTCCCTAGGAGCTTAAGTCTAGTACAGTGCAGATTTTCTCAATATCTCACAAGGAGATCGTAGTGTGGAGCAGTATGAAACCGAGTTCAGTAGATTATTGCAATATGCTCCGGAATCATATAAACAAAGTGAGGAACTCAAAAGACAAGTGTTTCTGAATGGTTTGAAAGAAGATCTTCGGATTCAATTGGAGGAATTTGATATCAAGAGTTATCAAGGATTGCTAGAAAGAGCATGGATAGTAGAAAATGCCCAAAGGAGGAGGCAAGAAAGAAATAATAAGGAAATTGAGTTTTGTGTTGCAATGACCCCAAGTCGAAAAGCTAGAACACTTCACTTGGATAATGACGCAAACAGGGAAGAAGACACAATATTGGATAAGATACAATGTTGGAAATGTAAGAGAAAGCATTATCCTATACAGTGTCCATAACTTCAATTCAAGTGTTACCTCTGTGGGGACCCTGGTCACAAAATTGAGAAGTGTCCTAAAAAGACGACCACCACATGCTTTCTTTGCTAAAAAACGGGACATTCGGCTAAAACATGCCCTGAACGGGATAACTCGCATGTTGCTTCACTGAATCTACCGAAGAAGAAGAGGAAGATATATAATAGGAATAAAAACAACAAAGGAAAAGGGAATCAAAGCTCTTTAGGAACATCTTCATCTGGAAATCTCGTCTATCATGCCCCATAGGGTACCCTATACGTAACAGTCCGCCACATGCCATACAAGATTCCGGATTACCGCCTCAGTCCTTCGGGGATCTCATATAGATGTAAGGCGTACCTTTACGACAATAGAATACAAGTCCAAATGGAGATAAAAGCTTAACTTGGCATACATTAGCAGTAGGATATAACTCATGAAGCATAATTAAACATTACATTTACTAAGGGGCATTCCCCCGCAAAAGAATAATTAGTGGCCTTATACAGTCATCCAAAGTCTTAAAAGTTTCCTATGGAAGTCTAAACAAAATTTCCAACTTCTAGGGGAAACTTCTAGCTCTTGTACCTGTACGGTCGGGTCACGCTGCCTAAGCCATAAATTTGGTAGCTGCAAAAGGAAGAAACTGTAGGGACGTAAGCTAACTAGCTTAGTGAGTGAAATCTTCCACAATAACATTCATATCGCAACAACATTCAAACAAGTGATTATACAAACAAGTGAATGCACCAAACACATAAGAACAACTACATATGACTATCCGGAAATCATATGTGGATGGACTTGCGCCCTCCATCCCGGGTTAGCAGATTAACGAATACTGCGGTACTAACTTTATGCCGTTTATGGTTCACGGTTAACCTACAAATTTTTTGTTTCTGGATCACGATTAATAGAACAATTAATCTCGTTTATGGATCACGATTAACCGACCAATGCCAATGCTCCTTCCCATTATGATATGCATATGTCTGAATTTGGAATTTGTCCGAATAGTTGATTAAGTCATTTTATTCAGGCGATCAAGCAAATTTCTCAAAGAATACATCCTAACCAACTACGCAGTCAGAAATTATCACCCAGTTTCGATATTCTTATTTTTAGTTCTCACTTCATCATCATCAACATACAATTTCCCATTATTTCCCATCATACATATTCATTTCACTTGGCCTACATTCTAGTGCACTAATTTATCAAGCACATACAATAAATGAATTGAGAAGAGAAACTCACTCAGCCATGGGTTCGCCGGCCTCTTAATAGTAATAGTCCGGAGGTAAGGATTCGACGACCTCGGGTTCGTCTAATCACAAAAGAAATACCCTAATAAGTATTCTACCATCTAAGTATACTAAAACTCTAAAACAACTTAGTGAAATCGAAATTCGCGTCATTTTCGAAGTTTCGATTTAAAATGGCCATAACTTGGTCGTTTTAACTCGGAATTTCGCAAATTTTATATCGATTTCTATCTACTTCGGAAGAGCTTTCTAAATATGATGTTTGAATCAATTTTTGAAAATATTTAAGCCTTGGAAATGAAGGATCAGTTCTGTACAGCGGTTATGTTGATTCCGAAAATGTGATTTTCATGAATGCTCTTGAGATTCCTAAGTGTAAAATAAAAATAATTAATATGGTAATGAATTTCCCTATCATGAATGTCATGATATGAACTCTTATGTGCTTAAGTTCTCATAAATTTTTAGATTAAAAGAATTTAGATAACCTTTATCTTAGGGAACCATTTCATGCCATTGTTTAACAAATAAATTTGCTACACTTGGTCACACTTACTTATTCTAAGGATTTTTTCTTAGGAAAATTCTATTTACTCTAAAGAGAAGTTGACCCTTAGATTAACTATATCCTAAGACCTTTATTTCTTTAATTAAATCTTCATTTGTAAACTTTTAAGTGAGTCTTATACTAGGGTGGGTCCAAAAATCTGAATTTAGCAAAATTTATTTTAAGTTGATTCTCTTAAGAAAAATGCATTTTATACTTAGAACTTTAGGTATTTATTTTACCTATACCTTAAGGACTCCATTTATTCAAGAAAATACCATTTTTAAGGTTGAAAAACTAGTGTTTTCTAACCATCTATTGATTATTACGAATTTTGCTTACAAAACTTTCAACTCAAAACTTCCATTAGACTTCATCTCTTGTTTTTAATATTTTCCTTGGTAAAAACTCATTTATACTCATGAAAAGTATTTCAAATATCATCTATCACCTATAGGCTTCATTTTTCTTGTAAAATACATGTTTTGAAGTTGACAAGAGGGTTTTTAAACTAGGTTTTCCATGTCATCCGAATTTACTCTAGTTCATTTCTTGAAAAGAGTTCTCCTTTTTGGTTTCATTGACTCATCTACCTAGAGATCTATATACTAGCAAGATTATTTACTCAAGACAAAAGTATTGATGACCATTAATGCACAAAAACTCAAAATAGAGATGAGATCTTAAATGCCTACATGATATGAATAGTAAAATGATAGATCTACCATCTTAAGTGCTTAAATAGGTTTTGAAACCATAAAAACTATATTTTTATGAAAGATCTTTTGTTCAAAACACTTTTAGATGGATGATCATGAAGCTCATGGCATAAAAGCTTGTTTAAATGCAAGATCTACTTTGTGATGGTTTGGTATTCTTGTATTGATATTTCCTTGTCCCTAGCAAGAGCTCATGGGGACCTTTAAATGGAAATATCAAAGAATACCCTTGCCATTACAAGGATCTAAAGATAAAAAGTAAATTTCTTTTACTTAAAGTGAAAATAGGAGACAAAAGGAAGGAAAAAAAAAGTTTTGTGTGTGTGTGTGTGTGGCCATGAAGGTCACGACAAGGAGGAGTAGGAGAGGAGAGAAAAGAGAGCTTTTCACCTTTTGGAAACTTTGAAAATGAGAAGAATGAAGAGAGAGAGAGAAAATGTGGTTTATATATAAAGTGAAATTAGGTTAAATGAGATAAAATAAATTAAAAAAAATTGCACAATTGGAGGGAAATTGGGAGGATCACGCCGGCATGCATGTGTGAGAGAGGGGATTGATTTTTGTTTGATTTGTTTTGATAGATTTGTACATTAAATGTCATAATTTGTAATAATTATTCAGAGACAAATAAGTCTTGGAAAAGAAAATGTGATTGAGTGGTTGTAAGGATGTAAGAGTAGGGTGTACTTGTGAGTGTAGTACGTTGTACTTGTGAATAATAATGAATAGTAATCAAGACAACTTAATTACCGGTAGTAAGAAAAACACGAATAAGAAGGCTATAATTGTATTTTTTCTAAATAGAAAAATTATGAAATTTATATTTTTGAAATTCTTATTTAATTTCGATTCAAATGAGTATTCATGAGTAAATTTTTGAAATTCGAGTTCCGGGGCACGTTTTTCTCTAACGAGTCCCGGGAAGGCCTAGAATTGAAATTTTCTCAAAATCTGATCTTTTCTTGGTTTGAATTATATTCGAGAAATATATTCAAGATTAAATTTTCTTATAAAAGCTTCTTAATTAGAAACCGAGGAAAAGCCAGATTTAGGGTTCCTAGTTCTCACTCCAATCTTAAGCTATTGATTTAGGGTTTTGGTTCCCGGTTCTCGAGTCTTATTGGTTACTTAGAAAAACTGGGGTTTTACATCGTCTACAATCCTCACCCATATTTAGAGTATGGAGAAGCTAGTGATGAGGAGCTGGAGTCCATTGCCATGGAAGGAAGTGAGGATCAAGGATGCAACTCGATACCAGGTTAGCGCTATACCCGCAAACTACCGCATATTCTTGCCTACCAATAAAATCAAGGAGATAAGTTATTGGAAATAATCTTGGATTAAATAGCTAGACTAAGAATAGGAAAGCTCGAGACCGTTAAAAGCCAGTATGAGCTAATGATGGAAACTAAAACAAAACTCAAGTAATTTAATGAATTCGAAGACACCCCTCATACAACTTCTTGTAAATGAAAAACTTTGAAAGATCAAAAATCTATGATGACCGTTACATAAAAGTTAAAACTTCAGAAATCAAATCTTAATTACCAAACTCCATAAGATCTTCATAAGTAATATTTATACGATAAAGCAATGAGATTCTTTATTTTAACCCCATCAAGATTCACAATGATAAGAGTTTAAAACAACGATGACTGTATCGTTTAAAGAAATATGGATCTCAAAGCACAACATTGTATATATAGCTACATAAGAATGTAGAAGCGAATCCAAAATCTTCGTTGGTCAAAGTAATCGAGTCATGAAAGGTCGTGTTGTCGTGAGTCGTCTAGTGTCGATCGAGTCAAGTCGTCTATCATCTCAAGTCAAGTCTGTGTCGTTTTCCAAAAGAGCTGTGTAAGTGAAGGTTGGAATCGTTAAGCCAAATCTTATAAAATGTGCTATATTTCATAAAATATCTATCATACAAATTTAGAAATGATACAAACCAAAACATAAATTGGTGCTAGAGATATAACTTGAAATTCACAATCTCCTCAATAAATGATACACACGTAACAAGTTTTGCGGACAAAACTTTCTTTAAGGTGGGAGGATGTAAGCCCTAGAAATTTCAATAAATAATTCCAAAATAAACTTCGAAAATAAACTCTAAAAATGACTCAAATTAAAACCGAACTTCTACTAGTCCTAAATCATGAACGAATCTAAAAATTTCTTAATCTTGAGAAAATAAGAATCCTTATAAATTAAATAAGAACTCAACGGTCTTCAAATCCAAAACCACATATGATAAATTCTATACTTAACACCGACTCGTAAAATCGGTAATATAGAACTCAAAAACAAATTATTAAAAAAGTAAATAAGGATTAACCTTCAGAAATAAAACCCAATTCAATAATTCCAAAAACGTTAAGAGATATTAAATACTTACAAAAATAAAATTTCTCAAACTAAATATGTTATATAAACATAAATCATCAGTTTCCAAATTAGTAAAGATCTAAACCAGAAAGTCATCTAGGAACCTTAAGTGGAATATAGTAGTCTAAGTCCGATAATCTCACACTCTTAGCCCTAAAGGCTGAAGTGTGGTTTAAGTGTGTACAATAGCTCGTAGTAATATAAGGTCGCTTAAAAATACCAGATTGATAAATTTTTGACCTATTTTGAACCCGTTCGAATACAGACTTTGAAAAGCGTGTCCCGGGGCTCAAGATATCAAAAATATATCATTAATACCATTAGACTCGTATTTTCATAAGGATTTCAAAAATATCAGTTTTATAATTTTTCAATAACTAGAAATATCTGATTTTGCGATTATATTCGTATTTCTTTACTACCGGTAATTAACAAGTCTTTTGTACTATTCACTATTATTTCATTACATAATTTTACTATTCTCGTAAACCCTTATATTTTTAAATAAATATTTTATATATCATAGAAAATTCTATTTTTTTCCAAAATTTAGTTCGTTTCGAGTTTTTAAGGGATCAGTTTCTGTTAAAGACCCAATACTAAAAATAAAATAAATCAATTTAATAATTAAAAAATATTTTATTTTCATAAAATAATTTTTTAGAATTTTTTGGATTATAAAAATATCAGTTATAACTCATATTCGAGTATTTTGATCATACCGGTAACTTATTTGATAATTCACTAAAATAAATAAATAAATTATCTTATTTTAATAATGAAAAATCTGCTACAAAAATTTGGAATACATTTTCTATTTTTTTCTTATTTTTATTTTATTTTATTTATTAAGAAAGTATTCTTACAACCCATACCTTTAAGTATACCTTTCACACATCACTTCTTTTTCACTTCAATCTTTCTACACTTCATGGCAGATTTTTTTTGTCATGCCCCAAATGGTACCCAAAACGCGACAGACTACCACACTCGATATTTAAACTTAAGTATGACAACCTTAGTCATCCCATAAGTTTACATACCGAGTGTAAGGTGTACTTGCACAACTTTTAGATCACACTTTGAATCGAATAGTCTTAAGAAGGCATACAATAGCATTAAGAATAGAAATCACAACAAGGTAAATAAGTTAAGTCTTTACAAAAGTCAAGAGGGCATACCCCCGCCAAAATAATAACAGAAGTCTATCCAGTCTAAAACCATATTACAAACGTTAGGGTTTATGTTAAAGAGATTTTCTAGAAGTCCACGCCTCTAGCTAGGTCCCAACTTCTTCAAAAGCTCATTCCCCAAAAGAACCCTGTGAAAAGTGTTCTCTCGGAACAACCAAAAATAGGAACACCACAACAAAACTATCGGGGTGTAAGCTAACGGGCTTAGTGAGATTCAGTTCCAAATATTTAATACTCAACAACAGTATATAACAGACAAGTTATTAGCAACCATAAATGCACAAGCACATGAGCATACAATACATAAGACCATCCAGAAATCTTATGTTGATGGATTTACACCCTCCATTCGGGGTTAGGTGTTTCAGGCCCATACGAACAACATTTAAATTCTTCCCACTTCTTATTGTGGTTGATATAGGTGCCTAGCCACCACTTTCAAATTTTATGTGGTTGATACAGGTACCCACCCACGCACATTTTCAATTCCGACCTATATGCCATCATTCGAGTTTACAGGCCCCTCGTTCCAATTATTATGCCTTCTTCCCAAAAGGTATAATAACCTATGCAATGTGACTCACTACGTGATATGCATGTACAGTTATTCATATAATCGTGCATGTTTAATTTAGATTAAGTGCGATCGTAGAGAATTTCAAACATTCCAAATCTATACTAGCTCATACAATGATTTTTCAACAAGTCTCGTCTCCATATACTTATCATTCATTCAACCAAGATTAGATCACAAATCATCATAATTTTATCTTTTCCTAATTCTAATACCACTACGATTACAAGCACATACATGAGCACAACTATTTAAGAAATGAACTCACTCGGCCATGGAGAGAAATCCACTAGTCGTAGTAGTCCTCGAGAAAATCCTCCACCAATCACTAAGTAAAAATACACTCAATGAGTATTTCTCATAAAGTTCTAATAAACTTAACAATTCTATTTACTAAGTTCGTCAATTTTCGCCTAAGATGAAGTCCTAACTTAAAATGGTCATATCTAACTCAATTTAACTCGGAATTGCCATGTTATATATGATTTCTATCTACTTCAAAAGATCTATCCATTTCTCAAGTTAAATCAAAATATAAGGTCATTTGAGGGTCGAAAAACCACTGTACAGCAAGGTTACGAAAATTCCAGTTTTGAGTTATTATTGACAATTGTTACTTTTGTTCCATTTAACTTTTTAGATCAACTTATATTGGTTTTATACTTGTAAAGAGAATTCCTATCCAAAGATAAAGGATTAAATACTTATATGATCATCAAGATATAATCCAAATGAAAATTCTAAGAATCTACCTTTGTAAAAACTGAAATTTTGAGTTGAAACTCATTTTCTTGTTTTGAGAAAAAAATCCTTTGCTAAAACTAACATGACTCAATGAAAATAATTTCCTTATGTCACCTATTATCAAAGCATTCCATTTCATATAAACTCTTGTTTTGAAGTTTAAAATAAGGTTTTCACAAAACTCTCTATTTTAGAAATATCTCTTAGGAAAACTCATCTAAACTTATGAAAATCCAATCCTTAGAATATCTATACCAAGAACCCTTTTATTTTTGTCTAAATCTTCATTTTAGAGTTAGATAATAGGTTTTAAAAATGGGTCTTGGCTTAGATCCGAATTTTCAAAATTTGCTTTTGAACATATCCTTGATAAAATCCATCAAGACTCATGAAAAATCATCCTTTACATCTTCCTATCTTAAGAGCCTTCCATTTTTTAAATAAAATTTTCATTTTTGAGTTGTAAAACATGTTTTTAAACCATGTCTTAGCCAAAATCCGAAAATGATATTTTTTTTTGAAAATAACTTTTGAAAATCACCTTTGATTCTTGTAAAGGAAGTCTTGATGATATACATTCATTAAACCTTCATTTCTCAACTAAAACTCCCATTTTGAGACTTGGAAGAGGGTTTTTAAATATAGGTTTTGTCAAGATACGAATTTCACTATTTTTATTCAAGTTCAAATCTAAGATCTACACATAATATGAACATGAATATAAAAGAAATACATGGTAGCAAGCCCTAAACCTGTAGATCTAAACATAAACATAACCAAAGCTTCATAAAAATTAGATCTACAAGTATAAAAAAATAAAGATAATAAAGTCTTAAAGACAACAAATATAGCAATGTTATTATAGATCATCAACAAGAGGAGTGTTTCAAAGTTTTAGCATCATCATCTCTAGCCTTTAGGCATTATAGAGAGTCCTTTGATGCATGAAACCTCCATATAATTAACCTATAGTGTCTATGGAAGCTTAAAAAAAAGATTTACTCAAGGATCTTCAAGAATGGAGTGTGGAAGCAATAAATAGAAATGGGGGCAGCTTGTATTCTTTTGCAAGAACAAGGGAAAGAGAGGAATAAAGAGAGGAAAAAGAGAGTAAATGAGGTAGGGTTTGTAAAGAGAGAAAGTGTACACGAATAAGGCTTTAAAATAGAGAGAGGAGTGCATTAAATGAGTGTTAATTAATTGAAAAAAAAAATAAAAACAAAGGCAGATTTTGGGGGCTTCGCATGAACTTCCAAGAGAGAAGAGAGAGTGTAGTTAATTTGTAACTTAACTTTTTGAAAGTGTAACTTGTGTACTTAATTGTGCTAACTAAAAAGACTTAAAATCATTAAATAAATTATTAAAATAAAAGAAATGTCACTGTTTTAGGGGTATGGTCAGCTGCCATGCATTGAAAATAGAGTGTAGAATGAGTGAAAGAAAACTTGAATAATGTAGAAGTGACAATTGAAGTGTACTTGAAGTATGGATTGAAAAAGTGCTTTTTATTAGAAAAATATATAAAATTAAATTAAGAAAAATATTTTTAAATAAGTGGCAGAATTTTCATAATTAAAATTAAATAATTAATTGAATTATTTTAGTATTTCAACAAATATGTTACCGGTACGGTCAAAATAGCTTATATACTATAATTAATATTTTTAGATTCCAAAAAATTATGAACTCAATATTTTGAAATCCTTATGAAAATATAAGTCTAAAAATATTAAAGATATATTTTTAATTTTCCGAGCCCCGGGACACGCTTTCCAAAAACAGTATCCAATCGGGTTCGAAATAAGCCGAAAATAAACCAATACGATATTTTTAAGAAATCAAATATTGTTACGGACTATTCTACACACTTTACTAAATTTTCGACTTCTCGATTTACGAACATGGAATTTCCGAATCTAAACTATAGGGTTTAACTTGTTGTTACGCCCCATAGGGTACCCTAAACGTAACAGTCCGCCACATACCATATAAGATTCTCGAATTATCGCCTTAGTCTTTCAAGAGCCTCATATAGATGTAAGGCATACCTTTACAACAATAGAGTACAAGTCCAAATGGAGATAAAAGCTTAATTTGGCATGCATTAGCAGTAGGATATAACTCATGAAACATAAATAAATATTACATAATCTAAAGGGCATTCCCTCGCAAAAGAATAATCAATGGCCTTATACAGTCATCCAAAGTCTTAAAAGTTTTCTATGGGAGTCTAAACAAACAATTTCAACTTCTAGGGGATATTCCTAGCTTCTGTACCTATACAGCCGGGTCACGCCACCTAAGCCACAAATGGAGTAGCTGAAAAGGAAGGGACTGTAGGGACGTAAGCTAACTAACTTAGTGAGTGTAATCTTCCACAATAACATTCATGTCACAACAATTCAACCAAGTGATTAAGCAAGCAAGTGAATGCACCAAACACATGAGTTCAACATACATATTGTCACGCCCCGTAGGGTATCCTAACCGTAACAGCTCGCCACATACTAAATAAGACTCTCGAGTTCCCTACCTGAGCCCTTCGGGAGTCTTAAGTAGATGTAAAGCGTTCCTTTATGACAATAGAATACTTCAACAAATGGAGTAAACAGTTTAATGTGGCATTCATTAGCCATAGATAATAAATCAAAACGTATAATTATAGTTTACAAAATCTAAGGAGCATTCCCCTGCAAAATAATAACAAGTCCATTACAGTCATCCAGAGTCCTTAGTTTCTAATGGAAGTCTATACAAAAAGAAATGGATTTAAACTTCTACGGGAAACTCCTATCTCGGTACCTGCGCTGTGGCTTGCCTCGGCCTAAGCCATATAAACTCGTGCTGCAATATTAAAAACTATGGGGCGTAAGCTAACTAGCTTAGTGAGTAATAACTTCATAACACAATTAAATACAAATCATTCAGACAAGTGATTATTCAAGCAAGTGTATGCATCAAACAAATGTGATCAACAAACATATGACCAACCGGAAATCATATGCGGATGGACTTGCGCCCTCCATCTCGGGTTAGCAGATTAACGAATCCTGCGGTACGACGCCGTTTAAGCTCACAGTCAACTAACAATATTTCGTTTTATGGATCACGATTAACCAACAAATTCGTTTTATGGGTCACGAAAAACCAACCAATGCGAATGCTCCAACCCCATCGTGATATAATGAATCCAATTTACAATTGAAGTCGAATATACATTAGTTCAATTCTTTAGGTGATCAACAGTATTCGCAGACATTCATCATAGATACAGCTAATCATCCATAGCTTAACACCCGGTTTCGATATTCCTTAAGTTCCATTTCACATATCAACAGTATACAACATATATAATTTCCCATATACCCCATCATGCATATACAATTTCGTTTTATCTTTGCCTATACCCTAGTGCCACACCTTACAATCACATTCATTAATTGAGAGTGGAAGTAAAACTCACTCGGCCATTGACGTTGCTTTCTAATAGTAGTAGTCAAGAGGTAGGGTATCGTCCTGCTTGGGATCACCTACCAAGCAAGAATAATCCTAATGAGATTCTCATTATGTAACCAAATCAAACTATACATCTAAACTAGATGAATTCGGATTTCTCGCTATTTGCGGAAGTTCCGACTTAAAACGGCCATAACTTGGTCATTTCAACTTGGAATTTCGCAAATTTTATATCGATCTCTATCTACTTCGAAGATCTATCTATTTCTAATATTAAATTCAAGTTTTGAAAAATAGTAAGGTCACGGAACAGTGGGGTCAGATCTGTTCCGCAAATGTTCAAATCTCAAAAATTTTTTTGCTTTTGATAAGAAATGTTCCTAGTTGATGATTCATGCATGAATGGTATAGGAATGAATTACTAATATGAATGCCATGTGATGGACTTAATATATGCTGGTCATAATGATTTGTGATAATAGACCTTATGAACCTTAAGTGTTGGAAAATCCAATAAAGGTTATTTCTAAGAAGCTATTCTTCCACTTAATGCTCCTTAGGGTTTCTTTGACTTTTAATCTTGTAATCCACTTGTTATCTATCTAAAAATAAGTCCTCAAGGTCTATAGTAGTCATGGCCTTCATTCATGCATAAAAATCCCCATTTTTCATTTGATAACCATCTTTTTAAACTAGCTACTTGTAGAAATCGAATTTTGTAATCTTATTTCCTTGCATTTTTCCTATGGAAAAAACTTGTCTATGCATTAAAATTTGAAGCTCCACTATATATATTATCTAAGGACTTCATTTAGCTTATAAAACATCCAATTTAGACTTAAATATCAAGTGTTCTTGTAGGCATGAACCTAAATTACGAATTTGACTACACATCCATATCTCACTATTTTCCATTCTAACTTTATTCCTTATTTTTACATTTCTATCATGCCTAAACTCTCCTAAATTTATATAAATTATTCCTTCAATATACCTATTACACATACCTTCATTTTTCTTATGAAACATGAGTTAAAAATTGATTTTGGGGGGTTTTTAAAGTAGGGTTTCACTTCATCCGAATTTCCAACATTTCATATTTAACAAAACCTTTCCTTTTCAATATTCTTGCTTCCCCACATGTGAAGATCTACCATCCAACTTCTCTATACATGAACAAGACTACATTTTTATGGTCATCAAAGCATAGAAAACAAGATAACCCTATGATCATGCATGTACATGAAATGTGATGTCTAAACTTTAGATCTACTTATATAATGCATGAATCATGGCTCATGGCATGAACAACATAATATGCAAGATCTATACTTTTCATGCATGAACAAGTTGATATTTCAAACTAAACTCATTCAAAGACTAGATCCACTTCTGTGATGGCTTGAGATCTTGTAGTAGTGTTTTCATGTCCCTTTGCTCATGCTCATTGGGATCTAAATGAGAAAACACACAAGAATGATCTTGCCATAACAAGATTTGAGATGAACAAAGCCTAAAATCAACCTACCAATGGAGTCTTGAAGTGAAAAAGAGAAGAAAATAAGTTGAAGTTGTGAGGGAGAGGGAGGGGGCTCACGGCACTTAAGGGGAAAGAGAGAGTTTTTTACTCTTTTACAAATTTGAAATAAGAAGAAATGAGGAGAGAGAGAGAAAAAATATGTATATATATGAAGTGAATTAGGTTTAACTAATTAATTGAAGTAAAAATAATTGAATTGAGAGGGAAACGCGGGGGGGGGGGGGGGGGGGGGGTGCGGGGCCGCCGCACTTCTTGTGTGTGTGTGTGTGTTTTTTAAAAATTTGATATTATAATTTAGTAAATTAAGTGTAATAAATGATAATTATTTAAGAGACAAAATTTCTTGGAAAAGAAAATTGAAATGAGTGTTTAGAGAGTAAGAATAGGGTATGGGTAGTGTGTAGTGTAGGTTGTACTTGTGAATAGTAGACAAGACATCTACTTACGGTTGTTCCAAAAACACGGGAAAAGCTATAACTGTAATTTTATAGCTCGGAAAAATGAAATTGATATTTTGGAATCCTTATAAAATTACGGTTCTAATGAACCTTCCGGAATATTTTTCTAAATCCGTGGTCCGGGCACGCTTTTCCGTAATTGAGCTCGGGAAGGCTTGGAATTGAAAAATTCCCGAATTTAAAACTTTCAAAGGTTTGAAATGTACTTAAAACATAATTCAACTTCATTTACTTAATAAAATTTCTTTTATTATGAACCGAAGGAAGCGGATTTATTCCTAGGCTCCTCTCACTGAACTCAACCTGACACGGATTAGGGTTTTCGCTTCCAACTCTCCCGAGTTTCCTAGCTACTGAGGAATACGGTTTACACATTACCAGCCGAAAATCATATGTGGATGGACTTGCACCCTCCATCCCGTAGCAGATAACAATACTGCGGTACTATCTTTATGCAGTTTATGGTTACGGTTAACTACGATTATTCGATATCATTTATGGATCACGATTAACCTACAGATTTGATATCGTTGTGGATCACGATTAACATACAAATGCTAATGCTCCTTCCCTTATGATATGCACATGTCAAGTTTGGCATTAGTCCGAGTAGTTAATTAAGTCATTTTACTTAGGCGATCAACAATTTCTCAAACAATCCATCATAGCTAAGTACACAACCAAAATTTATCACCCGTTTCAATATTCTTATTTTGAGTCTACATCATCATCAACATATAATTTCCCTTATTCCCCATCATTCATATTCCATTCATTTAGCTACATTCTAGTGCACTAATTAACAAGCACATATAATAAATGATCGGGAAGAAAAAACTCACTCCGCCATAGGTTGCCTTTCTTCTAGTAATAATAATCCGGAGGTAAAGATTCAACGTCCTCGGTTCACCTATTCATACAAAAATACCTAATGAGTATTACCCAACTTAGGATCTAAAACTTCTAAGAAAACTTAGTGAAATCGAAATTCGCATCATTTCGAAGCCCGATTTCAAATGCCATAACATGGTCCTTTTAAGTTGGAATTCGCCAAATTTTATATCGATTTCTATCTACTTCGGAAGAGCTTTCTAAATATGAAGTTTAAATCAAGTTTTGAAATATCTAAGCCGGAAATGAGATCAGATCTGTACACGGTTATGTTGATTCCGAAAATGCGGGTTTCATGAATGCACTTGAGATTCCTAAGTACAAAATGAAACTAAATGCCATGGTAATGATTTTCCTTATCATGAATGTCATGATATGAACTCTAATGAGCCTAAGTTCACATAACTTTTTAGACTTGAAGAATTTAAATAAACTTTTTCCTAGAAAATCATTTCATGCTATTGTTTGACAAGTAAGTTTACTACACTTGATCATACTTACTTATTATAAGGATTTTCTTTAGGAAAACTCCACTTTGTTTAAAGAAATTTTGGCCCTTATATTAGTTATATCCTAAGGCCTTTATTTCTTTAATAAAATCTTTATTTGTAAACTTTTAAGTGGGTCTTATACTAGGGTGGTTCCAAAAATCCGAATTTAGAAAACTTCATTTTCAAGTTGATTCTTTTAGGAAAAATGCATTTTATACTTAGAACTTTAAGTATTTATTTTACCTATACCCTAAGGACTTCATTTATTTAAGAAAATATCATTTTTGAAGTTGGAAAAATAATGTTTTCTAACCATCTATCCATTATTACGAATTTGGTTTTCAAGACTTTAACTCAAAACTTCTATTGGACTTCATCTCTTGTTTCAAATATTTTCTTTAGTAAAACTCATTTAAACTCATGAAAAATATTACCAAACATTATCTATCATCTATAGGCTTCATTTTTCTTGTAAAATACATGTTTAGAAGTTGGAAAAAGGGTTTTTAACCTAGATTTCTCAAGTCATCTGAACTTACACAAGTTCATTTCTTAAAAAGTGTTTTCCTTTTTGGTATTATTAACTCATCTACCTATAGATCTATATACTAGGAAGGTTATTTACAAAGGATAAAAGCATTAAAGACCATTAATGCACATAAACTCAAAATAATGATGAGATCTTAAATGCCTACATGAATATGAATAGTAAAATGGTAGATCTACTATATCAAGTGCTTAAATAGGTTTTGAAAACATAAAAACTACATTTTTATAAAAGATCTTTTGTTCAAAACTTTTTGATGAAAAATCATAAAGCTTATGCCTTGAAAGCTCCTTGAAATACAAGATCTACTAGTGATGGTTTGGTATTCTTGTTTTTAATATTTCCTTGTCTCTACCAAGAGATCATGGGGACATTTAGTTGGAATATCCAAGAATAACCTAGCCATTACAAAGATCTATGAGAAGAAGGAGTAAAAGTTCATTTACTTAGAGTAAAATAGGAGATGAATGGAAAAAAATGGAAAGTTGTGTATGTGTGTGTGTGGGCTCTAAGCTCACGGCAAGGAGGGGAAAGAAGGAGAGAAATAAAAAAAAAAATTGCAAAATGGAGGTTGTGTTGGGGGGGGGGAGGAGGGGTTGGGTCGGGCGCAAACCTGGTATTCTAGTAGCTATGAAACCTCGGGAGTTGGAAGCGAAACCCTAATCCGATCTAGGTTAAGTCCAGTGAGAGAAGCCTAGGAACCCTAAATCCGGCTTTTCTTTGGTTTCATAATAAAAGAAATTTTATAAAGTAAAAGAAGTTGAATTATTGTTTTAAAGTACATTTCAAACCTTTGAAAGTTTTAAATTCGAGAATTTTTCAATTCCGGGCCTTCCCGAGCTCAATTACGGAAAAGTGTGCCCTGGACCACGGATTCAGAAAAATATTCCGGAATATTCATTAGAACCGTAATTTTATAAGGATTCCAAAAATATCAATTTCGTAATTTTCCGAGCTACAAAAACAGTTATAGCTTTTCCCGTGTTTTCGGTACAACCGGTAAAGTAGACGTCTTGTCTACTATTCACAAGTACAACCTACACTACACACTACCCATACCCTATTCTTACATCCTTACAACCACTCATTTCAATTTTCTTTTCCAAGAAATTTTGTCTCTTAAATAATTAACACATTTATTACATTTTTTTTTACTAAATTACAAATATCAAATTTTAGAACACACACACTCATGGATGTGGCCGGCGTCCCCCCTTTTGTTCCTCTCAATTTAATTATTTTACTACATTTTATTTAGCTAAACCCTAAATTCACTTCATATATAAACATATTTCTCTCTCTCTCTCTTCATTTCTTCTTGTTTCAAATTTTACAAAGAGTAAAACTCTCTCTTTTACCCCCTTTGTGCCGTGAGCCTTGGCCCCTCCCCTCTCACAACTTCAACTTGTTTTCTTCTCTTTTCCACTTCAAGACTCCTTTGGTATGTTGATTTTAGGCCTTGTTCATCCCAAATCTTGTAATGGCAAGATCATTCTTGTGTGTTTTCTCATTTAGATCCCAATGAGCATGAGCAAGGGACATGAAAACACTACTACAAGAATCTCAAGCCATCACAAGAAGTGGATCTAGTCTTTGAATGAGTTTTGTTTGAAATATCAACTTTTTCATGCATGTAAAGTAGAGATCTTGCATATATATTGTTGTTCATGCCATGAGATCCATGATTCATGCATTATATATAGTAGATCTAAAGTTTAGACATCCACAACTCCATGTACATGTATGATCATAGAGTTATTTTTGTTTCCATGCATTGATGATCATAAAAATGTAGTCTTGTATATGTATAGAGGTGTTAGATAGTAGATCTTTACATGTAGGAAGCAAGAACATTGAAAAAGGAAAGGTTTTGTTGAATATGCAATGTTGAAAATTCGGATGAAATGGAAACCCTACCTTAAAAGCCACCAAAATTATTTTTTTTCTCATATTTCACAAGAAAAATGAAGGTTATATGTGATAGATATCTTGAAAGAATGATTTTCATAAGCTTGGATGAGTTTAGGCATGATAGGAATGTAAAACAAGTAGTGGTTAGAATGAAAAATGTTGATATGTTGATCAATGGTTAAATTCGTAATTTAGGTTCATGCCTACAAGAACACTTGGTATCTAAGTCTAAATTTGATGTTTTATAAGCTAAATGAAGTCCTTAGATGATATAATATTGGAGCTTCAATTTTTAATGCATTAGACAAGTTTTTCCTTAAGAAAAATGCGAGAAAATGAAATTTGGAAAATTCGGATTTTTACAAAAAGCTTGTTTAAAGACATGTTTACCAAATGAAAAATGGGAATTTTTATGCATGAATGAAGGCCATGACTAATATAGACTTTGAGAACTTATTTTTAGTTAGATAACAAGTGGATTACAAGATTAAAAGTCAAAGAAACCCTAAGGAGTGTAAAGTGGAAGAATAGCTTTTTAGAAATAACCTTTACGGAATTTTCTAACACTTAGGAGTTCATAAGAGTTTATTATCACAAAATCATCATAACCATGCATATATTGAGTCCATTACATGGCATTCATGTTAGTAATTCATTCCTATACCATTCATGCATGAATCATCAACTAGGAACATTTCTTATCAAAAGCAAAACAAATTGTCGGAATTGGAGAAAGTGTGGAACAGATCTGATCCTACTGTTCCGTGACTTTACTATTTTCAAAACTTGAATTTAATATTAGAAATAGATAGATCTTTCGAAGTAGATAGAGATCGATATAAAATTTGTGAAATTCCGAGTTGAAATGACCAAGTTATGGCCGTTTTAAGTCGGAACTTCCGCAAATAGCGAGAAATCCGAATTCATTTAGTTTAGATGTGTAGCTTGATTTAGTTACATAATGAGAGTCTCATTAGGATTATTCTTGCTTGGTAGGTGATCCCGAGCAGGACGACACCCTACCTCCCGACTACTACTACTAGAAAGACCGGCGTCCAATGGCCGAGTGAGTTTTACTTCCACTCTCAATTAATGAATGTGATTGTAATATAGTGGCACTAGTGGTATAGGCAAAGATAAAAAGAAATTGTATATGCATGATGGGGTATATGGGAATTATATTTGTTGTCTACTGTTGATATGTGAAATGGAACTTAAGGAATATCGAAACCGGGTGTTAAGCTATTGACTGATTAGCTAGTATCTTATGATGAATGTCTGCGAATACTTGTTGGTCACCTAAAAGAACTGAATTAATGAATATTTGACTTCAATGGCAAATTGGATTCATTCATATCACGATGGGGTTGGAGCACTCGCATTGGTTGGTTTTTCGTGATCCATAAACGAATATGTTGGTTAATCGTGATCCATAAAACGAATTTGTTGGTTAATCGTGATCCATAAAACGAAATATTGTTAGTTGACCGTGAGCTTAAATGGCGTCGTACTATAGGACTCGTTAATCTGCTAACCCGGGATGGAGGGCATAAGTCCATCCACATATGATTTCCGGTTGGTCATATGTTTGTTGATCACATTTGTTTGATGCATACACTTGCTTAAATAACCACTTGCTTGAATGATTTGTATTTAATTGTGTTATGGAAGTTATTACTCACTAAGCTAGTTAGCTTACGCCCCCATAGCTTTATCTATTGCAGCATGAGTTTATATGGCTTAGGCCGAGGCAAGCCACAGCCCAGGTACCGGAGATAGGAGTTTCCCATAGAAGTTTAATCCATTCTTTTTGTATAGACTTCTGTTGGAAACTAAGGACTCTGGATGACTGTAATGGACTTGTTATTATTTTGCGGGGGAATGCCCCTTAGATTTTGTAAACTATAATTATTCGTTTTGATTTATTATCTATGGCTAATGAATGCCACGTTAAACTGTTTAACTCCATTTGTCGAAGTATTCTATTGTCGTAAAGGAACGCTTTACATCTACTTAAGACTCCCGAAGGGCTCGGTAGAACTCGAGAGTCTTATTTAGTATGTGGTAAGCTGTTACGTTTAGGATACCCTGTCACGCCCCAGCGGGTACCCTAAACGTGACAGCCCCCGTACGCAATATTAAAACTCAAGAATGATTACCTCAGTCACTTGAAAGCTTCCATATTGGTACAAGGCGTACATTCACAACAAAGGGAGACCAGTGGAGTAATGCATTTTAAGACATTGGCAGCGGAACATGCAAAATAACACTCAATATATTTTATTGAAATAAAAGTCTTACAGCTTCTAAGGGGCATTCCCCTGATAATTCTTAATAACATGGTTCTAAATACAACATAACTAAAGCTAGAAGATTTTAGAAGAAATCTACTCTATAATTTCAAAATAGATTGCCTCCAAAGCTTCTCAAAATAAGGATTCTACCCGGGAAATCAAGGTGGTCTCGGTGCTGTAAGCCCCGGAAAATTTCAGTAAATAATTCCAAAATGAACTTCGAAAATAAACCTAAAAATCACTCCAAATTAAAACCGAACTTGAAAGTCCTGAAATATAAACGAAAAAAAATTCTCAGTCTTGAGAAAATCTAAAAATAAAATAAGGACTACAAAAGTCCTTAAGTCCAAAAACCATTACGTAAGATAAACTTTTACCTAATCTATAATTCATAAAAATCGGGATAAAAATAAAACACAGTGATAATTTGCTAAAAAGCAAGTTAATCCATAACATGACAATTTGAAGGATCAGGAAATCACCAAAGGCCAATTCCATAATAGGCTTTGGCACGATTAAGAAAACTTTATCTGCCAATAATAAAATATAGACTTTGGAAATTCCCCAAACGACCAGACTAATAATCCTAAGAGACGGAAATCACAATAAAGCCCTAACGATCAAATCAAACTCCCAAGAATCATAGAACGAGTTAGAAATTGAAATCTCGTAATCTTAAGAAGGAAGAATTCAAGAAACAAAATAACAAATTAATAATCCTTAAAGTTAACCAATTGTTCATAAAACCTTAAATCGAAGCAAAAATAAATTCGAAAACAAAACACTATGAAGATCCTTTTTCAAAGCAAATTATAAAATCAAGATTTCCCCAAAATCATTCCAAAAATCGATAATTGACTCAAACTCAAGAAAATCATATCTGGTAACCATTACCGATATAACTCCGATATAATAATTCAATTCAAGATTTCCGAAAGCAATAAGAGATATTAAATGCTTATAAAAATAAAATTTAAAATAAATTTCTCAAACTACAATGTTGTATAAACAGAAAATCTCAGTTTCCAATTGGCAATCTAAACCGGAAAATCATCCGGAAACCCTAACCGGAATACAATAGCTTAAGTCCGGCAATCTAGCGCCCTTAACCTAGAGGCCGAGGTTTTAAATAAGTAGAATAGCTCGTAGTAATATAAGTTTGTTCACAAATATCAGATTGGTAAATTTTTGACCTATCTCGAACCCGTTCGGATACAGACTTCGAAAAGCGTGTCCCGGGACTCGAGATATCAAAAATATACCATTAGTACCGTTAGACTCGTAATTCGCGAGATTTCTAAATATATCAGTTATATAATTTTTCGGGTTATAAAAGTTACAGTTATAACCTTTTTATCGTATTTTCATTTACCGGTAATTGATTATTCTTTTGCACTATTCATTTTATTTCATTACACAATTTTATTATTATTATTATTTTTTTACCCTGGGTTTCCTAGTAATCAAGTAAACTTCGAAACCGGAAAATGAAACCCTAAATCAGTTTAGCTCAAGCTTTGTGAGAAAGACCAGAACCCTAATTCCGGCTTTTCCTCGGTTTCCAAATAAGAAACTTTTATAAGCAAAATTAATTTTGAATATAGTTCTTGATTATATTTCAAACCAAGAAAAGATCAGATTTTAAGAAATTTCAATTCCGGGTCATCCCGAGACCCATTATAGAAAAGCGTGCCCCGGAACTAGAATTTCAAAAATTTCTTTATGAATACTCATTTGAATCGAAATAAAATAAGGATTTCAAAAATATATTTTTCATAATTTTCCGGCTTACGAAAAATACAGTTATAGCCTTTTTATTCGTATTTCCTTACTACCGGAAATTAAATTGTCTTGTCAACTATTCCTCACTATTCAAAAAGTACAACCTATGACTACCTATTAGCTACTCTACAAGCCTAACCCTTACCATCACTCAAATCAACTCCTTCTTCCATAACTTTTGTCCCTTAACTTCTCTTACACTCTTAACAATTTCACATCAAGTTAAATCAATCAAAACAAAGTCAAATCAAACTTTTTCTTTCCCCCCTCATGAATAGTGATGGACGAAATTGCCCCCCTTCAATGCTCCATTTAAATTTTCTTTTACTTCTTTAACCTAAATCCACTCCATATATAAGCTATCTTTTTCTCTCTCTCCTCATTCTTTCACTTTCCAAAATTTCAAAGTGAAAAAGCTCTCTTCTCTCCCCATTTCCCTTTGGCCGAAACTTAAGCCCCCACACACACACTCACAATTCTCATTTTCTCTTCTATCTTCCATCCATTTCAAGTAAGTAAAGATCCACTACTTCCAACTCATGAAACTTTGTTATGGCTAAGTGATTTTTGGTTCTCAACTCCATGTTCCCATGATCTTGTAGTAGGAACAATGAGATAACAATACAAAAATCCCGAACCATTACAAAGTAGATCTATCTTTTAAAGGAGTTTCATACCAAAAGCTTTACTTTTATCCATCAAAAAGTCTTTTAAACAAAGGATCTTTTATAAAAATATGGTTTTTATGTTTTCAAAACTCATTTAAGCATTTGATATAGTAGATCTATCATTTTACTACTCTGATCATGTAGGCATTTAAGATTCATCTTCATTTTGAGTTTATGTGCATTAATAGTTTTAATGCTTTTGTCTTTAGTAAATCACCTTCCTAGTATAGATCTATGGTTAGATAAGTTAATAAAGTCAAAAAGGAAAACACTTTTCAAAATATGAACTTGTGTAAATTCGGATCACTTTGAAAACCTAGGTCAAAAACACTTTTATCAACTTCTAAACATGTATTTTACAAGAGAAATGAAGCCTATGGGTAATAGATAATGTTTGGTAGTATTTTTCATGAGTCTAAATGAGATTTTTCTAAAGAAAATGTTGGAAACAAGAAATGAAGTCCAATAGAAGTTTTGAACTAAAAGTCATATAGATGAAATTCGTAATAATGGATGTAGGGTTAGAAAACACTATTTTTCCAACTTCAAAAATGGTATTTTCTTAAATAAATGAAGTCCTTAGGATATGGTATAATAAACTTAAAGTTTTGAGTATAAAATATATTTTTCTCAAAGGAATCAACTTGAAAATGGAATTTTCTAAATTCGGATTTTTGGAAACCCCATAGAAAAGACCCACTTAAAAGTTTATAAATGAAGATTTTATTAAGAAATAAAGGCCTTAGGATATAACTAATATAAGGGTCAAAATTCTTTAAACAAAGTGGAGTTTTTCTAAAGAAAATCCTTGTAAAATGTAGATGTGGTCAAGTGTAGTAAATTCACTTACTAAACTTTGGTATGAAATGGTTTCTAAGAAAAGTTTATTTTCAAATTCTTTAAACTAAAAGTTATAAGAACTAGACTCATTAGAGTTCATATCGACATTCATGATAGGGAAAATCATTACCATTGCATTTAGTTTCATTTTACACTTAGGAATCTCAAGTGCATTCATGAAAACCGCATTTTCGGAATTTATGTTACCGCTGTACAGATCTGATCCTCGTTTCCGAGGCTTAGATATTTTCAAAACTTGATTTAAACTTCGTATTTAGAAAGCTCTTCCGAAGTAGATAGAAATCGATATAAAATTTGCGAGATTCCGAGTTAAAATGACCAAGTTATGGCCGTTTTAAGTTGGAATTCCCGCTTAGGACGCGAATTACGAATTTGATAAGTTCGTATGAAGTCGTTGGATTAGTTTGAGTTGAAATACTGATTAGAGTATTTCTTCCTTTTTAGGTTATCCCGAGTTCGACGATTCCCTACCACCGGATATTATTACTAGAAGACCGGTGATCCAATGGCTGAGTGAGTTTTCTCCTTGTTTTGTTACCTTGATTGTGCTTGTAATTAGTCGCATTAGAATTTTAGGAACAAGATAAAAATCGATGTGAATGGGGATGGGATATATGATGAGACTGTGATGAATGTATGCCAAGGAATACTAAAGCATATCGAAACCACGATTTGATTGGATAACTGCATGATTCATATTATTTATGTGTATGATATTGCCTGGTCACTCTAAAGAATGTATAAATATTTTGACCTAAGCAAAAAGTAAATTGATCATGCATCGCATCACATATTGCATTTGGTAGCGTGCTACTCCTACGCAGGTCGATCGGTATGGTCCGAGCCTCGTTTGAATACGAGCCCGGTGCCAGAGCTCATTCTCGGGTACTAAGGCGCATGTGGATGCATCCTTGGATGAGCCTAGCCGAGTCGAGTGCTAAGAGCCAGGGCTTGGGGACTAGCAGCGGTCGTGTAGACTCAATACCATTCCTAACCCAAGATACGGAGGGCGTAAATCCGTTCTGTGTGTGGGTTCCGGTTACCCATGCATAATTGCTTGCTCACGTGTTTGTTCATGCATAGCATATGATTGATTAATAACTTGTTTGTTATGGTACGGAATTAAGGGAATTCTCACTAAGCTAGTGTAGCTTATACCCCAATAGTTGTTTAAATGAGCAGGTTATTCCAAGAATGCTAAGTGGGGACCAAGATGGTTGAAGTCGAGAATGACTTCGGGATTCCGGCAAGATATAAGAATGCTTGAGTTTTTGGCTAAGCTTACGATTGCCTTGTAATAGTTTTATGTAGTGGAGTCTTGGGATAATGTAATTGAAGCTTGATGATTTATATTTTGAAGTATAGTGTTTTGTATTTGGAGTATAGTGGATTGTATTTCCTTTACATTGTTACTCAATTGTATCAACATAAAATGTATCATTCCGATTTGTCTCCTTTATGTGTTAGACGCCTTGTACATAGTATGGAAGCCTTCGCGTGACTGAGGTGGTCATTCTTAGGCTTTAATATTGTGTACGGCGGACTGCCACGTTTAGGGTACCCTTCGGGCGTGACAGTGCAAAAGATAATCCTGCAATATCAAAAGTCTATAGGAGTATAAGCATGACTAGCTTAGTGAGATATTCCTTATGCAATAGTACTCATAACAATAATCAAACAAGTTTATTAATCAAGCTTATGAATGCAACAACCATATGATTAAACATTACATATGACTATCCGGTTTCGTATGTTTGATGGATTTACCCCTCCATTGGTGGTTAGGGAATGCTTTGAACTGGGTCCCGAACAACCTCCTTTAAGTTTGTGCGCGTCTTGGGGTTCCAACGAACCGTACTACTAGTCCCCGGGCCTTCCATGCCCAAAGCGATCGATTCGGCTCGGCTATACCTTGAGGCCGTATTCCCCGTACGCCCTAACCCTCAAGATGTAGCTAGGCAGCTCACCTTTCCGGTCCCACGCTGAGGAGTAGTAGCAAAGCTTCGAAATGATATTCTAAGTGATATGCATGAGCAATTTATTATATGGGGATTTCAATATGGCATTAAATCATTTAAAGCGATCAAACAATATTTGCATACATAATAATGCATACATGGAAACATTTATATCAACACAAATCGGGTTCCGATATACTTATCGTTCATTGGTCGCACACAATGAATCACATACATAATTCCCATAATATCCCACATGCATATCAATTTTATCTTTTCCTACGTCTAGTGCTCTATTCTACAAGCACATGCGCGAATACATAAGCGTAAAGGAAACTCACTGTCCATAGCGCTCTAGGAGTCGAAGTAATCCTCAGGGAAGACAAATCGTAATCCTCGACACCTAAACAAAAGAAATACCCAACATGAGTATTTCATCCAAGATCTATTCAAGTTCTATACTTCTATCTTAAAGAATTCGTAAAAATCGTATGGAATGGAAATTCCAACTTAAAATGGCCATAACTTGCTCATTTTAACTCGGAATTCCGCATATTATATACCGATCTCTACCTACTCGAAAAGATCTATCTATTTCTAAGGTTATTTTCATCAAAAGAAGTTATTTGGGTCTCAGAATAGTAGCGTACAGATTTGATACGAATTTTTCAAACTTTAAAACTAGAGTTTTCAATCTTTTCTTCACTCAAGGGCTTTTGTACAAAAATATTATATTGTATGGTTGAAAAATCCCTTGAATACTCATATGTACTCAAACCATAAGCATGAATTTAGTGGTATTGTCTCAACAATGTTCTTGTAGTACGATATGTTTTGAAAGTGAGATAAGCTTAATTTTTGTAAAGAAATTAGTTTTGTTAAGAAAATTTCTTATTTTACTAAAGGTGAGCATCTCTTTCTTTTAACTCCATTTCTTAAATAAAAGTAGTTTTAATCTCTTTCAAATTTCTGCTACTTTATTTCTAATGTTTTGGAAAACATAATCTTTCTAAATACTTCATGGTTATATCCACTTTTAAAAGAAATCATCTTATAAGTAAATTTTGAAAAACTTATCTTAGACTTTAGTGTGGGTGGAAAACTTCGACAATTGAATTTAAGAAATCCTTTGTTTAGGTCTAAAGAAACTTTCTTATTTCTTTGAAAAGAGAATTTATAATAACTTTACTTTATGTATTTCTTGGTGAAAACCACATATTATTACTAAAACTTGAGCTAGCTTATCTAACTTTAGAAGAATATTTGTTTAAGATAAATTTCAAACCTTTAAGGTAAATACTTCTTATGTGACAAAATTTATATTTAAAAAGAGTTCTTATTCTTATTTTAAGAAAACTCATTTCTATTATGATTGAGACAATAACAACATATTCATGCATGAATGAGAATATATATAACATAAAAGCTACATAAATAAAATAAGAGCATAAAAGTAAAGTCAAGTATTGGGAACCTTAGCTTCATCAAGGTATCCCGGGACTAAGAATGGACTAGTCCTCAAAGAAAAGAAAAGCAAAGAAATAAAATTGTTTTGACTTGATATGGACAAGTCTAAGACTAGAAAGACTAGTCTTAATATTTGCATAAAACAAGTAAATAAATAAATTTGCAAGACTTGAAAATAAATGAATAACAAGTGAGCTTATATGCTCTAAATAAATATATATACATAATACTTAGATAAGTTAGGTTAGAAACAATAATAACAATATCAACATAATAGTAACATAAAGAAAACAAGAACATGAACAAAAACAAAACATGAATAAATTGTTGCTTCTTTAACTCAATGAGTCTAAGAAACATACACTAAACTCATGTTAAGTTATATGAACATGATAGAGTATATGAAAAACTTTTACCTAAAGTTTATGTGGTGGTTGAAGAAGAAAAGAATGGGTTGTTGTATTATGTGGGACTTGGTTTTCTAAAGAAAAGAAAGACTTGAGAGATATTTTGGGAGAGGAATTTTGTGGAGTGATTTTGGGAGAGTTTTAGTATGAATTTTTGTTGTGTGAAAGAATGGAAGGGAAGGGGGTATTTATAGATTTTTGGAGTGGAAATTAGATGTAATAAAATAAATTGGAAAAGAAAACAAATTGAGAGGAAGAGGAGAGAGAGAGTGGACGGCAAGGGCATGGGGAAGAGAGGAAAATTGATTAATTTTGTTGTTTTGTAATAAAAAAAGTAATGTGTAAAGTGTGATGTGATTAAAGTTGTATGGGGAAGGTAAATTGTAAGATATAGGTATGGTAAGAGTGTAAGAAAAAGTAGAGATAGGTGAATAGTAATGAATAGTAGAAAAGTACTATGAATAGTAGACTAGACAATTAAAATACCGGTAGTAAAGAAAATACGCGTAAAGGCCTATATCTGTTATTTTTAGTTACCGAAAAATTCTAAAACTGATATTTTTGAAAACCTTATATTTTTACGAATCTATTGTGTTGTCGGAATATTTTTGCTATCCGGTGCTCCGGGGCACGGTTTTCGAAAACTGATCCCGATCGGATCCGAAAGACACTAGAAAAATTCGAATCTGATATTTTTAGGCTTCCCTATGTTATTACGAACCGTTTTCCACAATTATCTCAATTTCGTTTTCTAGGGTTTAAGAACACGGGATTGCCGGATCTAGATTCACTAGACTAATCGTATAACTAGGTTAACTTTAGGGTTTCGTTTCAACTTTCGGTTCTTAGGGTTTGCTAATATTATCGAAAAATCTAGGGGCTTACATACCCTATGGGGCGTGACAGTTTAAGTTGGTATTAGAGCACTAGGTTATAAAGTAAGACAATAGAATTAAAAGAAACCGGACTTAGAAACCGAACTAATAGGTTAAATGGAATTAGAAACGTTTTCTTGCTAAGTCTAATTAGGAGTATTGTATTGTTGTAGGTCTCCTTGGGTGAGACCAGGAGTGGGCCAGGAACTTCACAAAGAGAAACGATGAGACGATGGTGGAATATAGGTTGAGGTTAAGAGAGTTGTGTGAAGATTTTGCCTTAGCCAGACATCCCCGACCATAGGGGAAATGTACAAATTATGGAAGGATGGATTGAGATATACCAGATGGGCTGCGGTAGTGGATCGATTGAGGTATGATCCCATGGGAAGGAGAAGTTGGACAAAATTGGAGACAATTTATACTCTAGAGAGGATTATGGTTGATTATGGGCATGAGCCCATGACTAGAGAAGCTACTTTCATTTTGAAGGGGAGGAAACTGAACCCCTCCAGATTTTAGAGTATGGATCCCCATAGGGCCTTTATATGTATATGCCCATGATAATTTGTATGATCACCCTGACTGGAATTTAGCAGACGCATGGAATCATATCACTTGGCATGCGATTTACTTAGATATTCTCCCACCCCGAGTGATAGCTCCACCTCCAGCTATTGATATAGGCATGCAATTGAATGGGCGCCTGTGATTGGAGAGGATGAGGAAGAAGAAGAAGACCCTAAAGAGGATCCTAACTGGAAGAAAATGTAGTTCCTAGAACCCCTACCCCACCTGTCGAGCCGGAAGCTGAAGTGAATCCGAACCCAACCCAATTGTATGGGATTTTGATAGAGAGCTGGAGATACCTGATAGTGGTAGGGTGGAACCCGAGTTTGACCCCTTGATGTGGAGAGATGTGTATGTGGAAGGAGAAAATCCCCCTGTACTTGATATAGTAGTAGCTGAACCTGTAGCCCCTGAGCCTATGGAGGTAGAAGGCCTGGGTGGAGAGCCGTAAGAGAGAATGAGGTAGTAGAGACTCAGGTGAGTGAGCCGGAAGTTAGAGGCGAGGAGAATGATGTGAGCCCGAGGGAAGGGCAAAGTACTGAGGAAGAGGAGGAAAGTGAAGACCCGGAACCCTTAGTCCGACCAGCTAGGAAGCGGAGGATGACTACGAGGGAATACCTTAGTTTGTTTATCCGACGGGACGACGATGGTTCTTCCAGCAGGAGACGACCTCCTAGCTCGACCCCCGATGACTCTAGTGATGAATAGAGACCGGGATGATAGCTAACCCATGAAGTCCAAGAGGAGTCCTGATTTTCTTATTTTGTAGTAGGCAATGCGGGATGCCAATTTGCCTTAGGATTTCAGGATAGGTAGTATTTTATTTGTTTCTTTTCCCTGTATTTTGTCATGTTTTCGGAAATAGGGAAATTGTTAAAATCGGAATTGGAACTTAGCTAGCCAAATTTTGAGAACAAAAATCTTGATGTAGTACTTGTATGGCTCGCTGAAGTAATGAAAAGATCGTGTTTATTTCAAGGGAAAGGAGTTGAGAAAAGCATGCATGATAGTCACGATACATAAAGAACATTAACCGCATATAGATTGCATGAGCATTCATTCATTCACATTATTGTTATGAAATGTCAACTTGTTACTCTATGTGTGAATTCTTATATTCTCCTTATGATTATATGAATTTATGAAATTCTGTTTCCTTCTAAATCGATTTCTGAATTTTCGCAATTTTCAAAACCTTGTTAACAAATTTAGCCCTTTTGGAATCTGAAACCTCCTAAGAATACTAAAAATTCATTAACTAATGTATAAACAGACGAAACCGACGAATTCGAAATCGGGAACAGGGTTTAACTCGAACGAAGCCGATCAGCCGGCTATGCCACCACCTAACCCCCAAGGGGCTGCACCCCAAAATCAACAGGGTGATGTGCTAAATGCGATTGGATAATTGGTCAATCTTCTGAACACCTTCATTCAAAATCAGAACCCACACCCTGGGCAAAGTGCTTGGGATTCGGCCCCGCATCCCCCACCCGCAGATCATCGGGAAATGACTGCAGCACCAACTCCACAAGAGGAGCATTCCTATAATGTGCCATTGCCACCACCCCCACCATACAGGAGACCCCACCGAAGCTCCTTGCCGGACTTTATTAAGAGCAACCGGTATTTTGATGGAGCATTCGGTAAACGGATGAAGCCGAGGATTGCTTGGCTCAGGTTGAGCGTTCTTTTGCTGCATATGAGATTCCACCTTATCTGCAGTTGCAATATGGAACATATATGCTGAGGTATAATGCACGGGTCTGGTGGGACTCCAAGAGAAGGAACTTGACTTCTCCGGCCACTTGGGAAACCTTTCGCCGGGAATTCTGAACAATTATTTTCCCTCCAGCTTGAGGGTGAAATATAGTGTTGATTTCCTCCATGTAAAGCAGAAGGGGGACAGTGAACAGTATGAAACTGAGTTTGTTCACTTGCTACAGTATGCACCTGAGTCTTTCAGGATAGTGAAGAATTAAAGAAGCAGGTATTTCTAGGAGGCTTAGATGAGGAACTGCGGATCAAGTTGGAAGAGTTTGGAGTCAGGACATATCCTGAAATGGTAGAGAAGCCTGGGTAATTGAAGGGGCTAGAAAAAGAAGTACCAGGACCTGAAAAGAGGGTATTTGGAAAGAGACCATTCGACCCTCAAGTTCAGGATTCAAAGGAAAGAGGTACGACCGTACCAAGGATTCAAGATGAGTCCAGCAGCAAATCGACCCAATTCAAGGCCAACGTCACTTGTTGGAAGTGTAAGGGAGCACACGCTCCTAGGCTGTGCCAGTTGTTGAAAAACAAATGCTATTTCTGTGCGACGCTAGCCATATGGTCTACACTGCCCAAAGAAGCTGGCTGTGACTTACTTTATTTGCAAGGAGAAGGGACATCTAGCCTCCGAATGTTCCCAGCGAAAAGCGTGGCCGCTCGACCCTATGGAACTCCAAGT